>PVJS01002531.1:0-83592 GCA_004027185.1 Glis glis
ATCCTCCGGTCTCCGCCTCCCAAAGTACTGGGATTACAAGCATGCGCCACCATGCCCGGCTATTCCACCTACTTCTGCCACTATCTGCATACCAGTCCATATCATTTCTTATTTGGACTATTAAATTGTCTCTGAATACATTTCTCAATGCAAATATGATCCCCTGTATTACATTCTTCACAGCATGAAATCTGTGTAATTATCCATCTTTAAATCCATTTATAGCTTTCAATTGCCTGTGTACATCTTGGAGTTTAAATTCCTCCTGATGGAATCCAGTATTTCATAAGTTATCTGAACTCGAGCTCCCTTTCAAGCCCCATCTCCTACTACTCCTTCCATCCCAGAACTATGACACGGTCAAGCAGAAGTGTCTGTAGCTTCACCCATGTCACATATCCTCTCATGTTGCAAAGGCTTTGAAGATGGAGTTTCTCCTCACTATAACCCTCACCAGCATTTCTGCAGCTAGACTACATATACTTTTACTACCAGAGCTATCTAAAAAAGAATTCTTCTGCCGGGAAGACTTTCCCTGTTCAACCTAAAGTAGACATCTTAATATTTAATGTATATTCCCCTCTCCCAGAACTCTTATTCCAATTGTTCTACAGCATGTCTGTCTGTCCCCTTATTTTTTTTTTTCCTGGCAGAGACTCAAAATGAATCATCTTCTATAGATCCAGCTGTGCTCTGTGAAAAAAGTATGATCAATAAAAATGCAGAATTACTGTGCTTTTGATTGAATTATATAATTTTTGAAGGTTTAATTTTTTTAAAATTTCAATTAATACAAATAAGGCAAAAGAGGGAAGCTTTACTGGAATTTTCTGTGAGAAGGTACATTTCCGGTTAAATTTAGTCTCTCCTTCAGGTTTTACTTCCCTTAAAGATATTCTCCATGCAAAGGTCCTCTGAGGATTCATCTTTCATCTGAGACCAAACTACTGGCTATTGACTAGGTAGAACTGTGAATTAAGGGGTGTGAGAAGAAAGTATTTTTAATGGAAATTAATTTGAAAACATCTTCCTTTGTCTGCCTCTCCTGGTGATGACCCACATACCATGAACATTTTTATTCTCAGATTTTGAGTTCAGGCTAGACTTTCATTTTCTTTTCTTTCTTTTTATACATTTATTGGTGCATTATAATCTCAGATCATAATGATCTCAGATCACAGTGATAGTGACATACATGTACACAGCACTTGGTGAGCTTTCCCCTGGCTCCCTTTCCACTCCTCCCCTTCCCTATTATTGACATTGAGATTGGCTTTGGTATTCTCACATATGTACATAATGTCAATGGAAGTATTTCCTTCATTAATCTCCCTCTTCCCCCTCAACCCTCCCCTAGACCACCTCCCTGCATCCAATGGAGTAACTGGGATACAAGAGGGACTTTAGATAATCGAGGAGAAATTATGTAATTTTTAATTGAAGTAATAACATTTCTCAGTCCAGTTTTAGGGTGGTAAACTCCTTAAAAGCTGTTCATCAACATTCAGGGTTAACATTATTTTTCAAGATATTTGAGTATGGCAGACATATGCAAAGATTCTGAAGTAGGAAAATTCTCAATATTTGTGGGAAAATACTCACTTTGATTTCCCAACTATGTTATTAGGTTTTATTTGGTCTTTAGTTTATCTGAATCTTGATTTATAGATTCAATTTTGATTGAAAAATATTTATCAAGTGGGTATTTTGTGCAAGTCCCTGTGCTAGACACTGGGAATAACCTAAATATTACAATATCTATTATAAATGGTTGTCATGAGAATTAAGGTCTCAATTTTTTAAAAACATCTTATCAGAGTGCTTGGCAAATTAATGTCAGATGTGTTTATTATTGTTATTACTGGGGTGCATTTTTAAAAAACATGAATCATCAAGTAGAATGAATACATGCAAGGTAAAGCTCTCGGCTGCAGCTACTTAGTATTCCATGACACTAACGAGAGCTGTATGGACTTCAGAGTGCAATGGAAATTGCAGAAATCATACTGGTATGCTATTTCCCAGATAAGTAAGCATTTGATTCAGATGATAACAGTGTAAAATTGCATCTGCTTAGTACAGGAAAATACTCAGATGCAAAAGATGACTTGAATAAATAGCAATTCATTTTACAATAAAAGATTTAAACATAATATCCCCCCATTTTTAATGGCACAAAGAAAATAATAGAATACATTATTTTGGAGAATAACAAACAATAAATAAGCAGTGTACATTTCCTCTGAGTTTATTCTCATGTCTATATGGCTTTCTTATCTACCAAGTTAGTTCCTTAAGGGAATGTGATACTTGGTTGGTCAAGGTCTTCTTTTGTGAATTTTTTTTTTTGCAGTACTGGGGATTGAACCCGGGGCATTCTACCTCCAGGCCACACCCCCCCCAGCCGTATTTTATTCTTTATTTTGAAACAGGGTCTCACTAAGTTGCAGAGGGCCTCACTAAGTACATGAGGCTGGCCATGAACCCAGATCTTCTGGTCTCAGCCTCCCAAGTACTGGGATTAAAAGCGTGCACCACCACACCCGGCTTCTTTTGTGAAATGTACTGGATGTTGCTTTTATCAGTTCTATTTTTTTATTCAGACATAAAAAGTTTTTCTTTATAGAAAACTGGGTAAATTTCCAAGACTTTTTGGTTAAGCTAAATAATAATATATTTTAATTAGAGGAAGTAATAATTTAAATGGTGAAAAGGGGGAGCAAAGATGATGGAATAGAGAAGACAGCACATTTTCGTTGCTCTGAGACTAAACCAGTGGGAAGACTGCTTCTTGACAAGAGAAGAAAAGCAATCAGAACTCAACAGAAGAAAGACAGTTGAAACGTGGTGGAATTGGACACAACACAAAGAACAGAGGAATGAAAAGAGTTCCACATATCTCATCTGGTGAGTGGAGAGTGGAGGTGGTGCCATCTTGGAGAGTCTGTGCTGCAGTTGCAGCAGCCGAGACCAGCGGATCTCAGAGACCAACTCCAGCAAACAAGCAGAATCTTGTCAAGCCAATGATTGCAGAAAATCAACATCAAAACCAATCGCATTCTTCTCTCCATGCTTGAATAACTCAAGGCTGTGACTCCCCAGACTGCCAAGCCAAAGTGCCCTGCAAACTCCTGTGGCTGCAGCTGAATTTGGCAGGACCAAAAAAGGATAGAACTTTCCTGCAGGGACACTAGTGGCTACCCCCTACCTCATTAAGACCACTGTAAATCCACAAACCAACCAGCCAAATTGCCCAGCGACCCCTGTGACTACAGCTGAATTTGTCCCTTCCTGCAGGGACCCTAGTAGCACTCGTCAAGACCATGAGTTTAAAAAGCATCCCAGTAGGAGCCAGTGCAGCTACAGAGACTTGCAGGGCAGTGAACAGACCCGTGGGATATATGAGTTGGCAAATCATCCCTGTGGAGGAGGGGTTACAGTTAGACACAGCAGAAAGGTGAATTAGCAGACAGTCCCTCGGAACACTCTGGCAGGCAAGACTAAGGTCCGCAGTTCACTGCACCCCTGCAGGGTCTCCAGCAATCACCACAGGACTGCCAGCAGTGGTGTCTGTGGGGTGAAATAGCTCAGCCAACCTTACTGCAGGCTCAGAGGGCTATAAACTTGTACCCGGTGGCACCACAAGAACCAAGGCCAAAGGCCAACTAGGTCTCACATGATCTCAGCTGCCCAGAGCAGCATTGGTGTCCCTGGGGCTAAATAACTGGGCCACCCAAGCCCCAGGCTCAGAATGGCACAGGCACAATCTTTTCCTACCAGAGGTTGGGCCCTGAAACAGGGAGACCAGTATTCAGCAGGGATTCATGTGATTACAGCTACAGGCTAGGAACACAATGTTCTCTCCATCAGTAGAGTTTGGGCCTGGTGATCATGCGTGCCAGTGATGAGAGGACTCCACCAGCAACCATCAGATTGGCAGTGGTGTCACTGGGCCATCAACGCTCAGCCAGCCTGGCCACAAGTTCAGAACATAATACTTTTTGGTCCTGCTGAGCTTATGCCTGGTGACCAAAGAGACTGGAGGTCAGTGCTCAGCAGGGTTTCACAGGTTTGCAAATAGCAGAGCAGTGGTGGTGTCTGTGGGGCATTAAATCACAACCAGGAGGCTGCAGGCTCTGAATGTAACATCATAGACTGTCACCCTGATGAGTTGGGGCCTGGAGAGAATGGTGGCCTGCAACCAATTAGAGACTCCTGTTTGCCTGAACTAAGAACTATATCTTGTTAAAGAGGTTCTGGGGGACAAAGTCAAAAGTCTGATTATATGACAGACTTATTGAAGCAAATATATACCCCCAGCATATTATTGTCCCTTATTATAAAGGGACAATAAATGCACATAGGACTTTCTCACAAAGAGGAAGAGGATTCAATGACAACAGCAATACAAACCTGACAATTCTAACAACATGAGAATAAGGACCAATAAGGAAACAATAAACTCCCACAACTCAACAAAAACGGAGATAACCAATACTGACCTGCAGAAAATGCCAGGAGTTCAGAATTTTGATTTTCAATATGATCAACGGCCTCAAAAATAAAATCAGAGAAAGTGTAAAAAAATGAAAGAACATATGAATAGAGAAATGGAGACCCTAAATAAGAACCAAAAAGAGGCTTTGAGTGAAATGAAGGAATCAATAAATGAATTAAAGACCTCAATAGAAACCATCTCTGGCAGACTAGACCACATGGAAAAGAGAGTCTCACTCTTGGAAGACAGCTTATTCAAAATTGACCATACCATCAACAATATAGAGAAGACAATATGACAACACAACCAGAACATCTAAGAAATATTGATAATGTGAAATGAACTAACTTAAGGATAATAGGCATTGAGGGTGGTCCAGAAGCACAAACCAAGGGCATTAGAAATCTCTTCAGAGAAATAGTATCAGAGAATTTCCCATAGAAAAAGACTTGGACATCCATCTACAGGAGACACTTAGAATTCCCACAAGACAAGATCAAAGAACTTCTCCATGCCATATAATAATTAAAATGAGTAACATAGAGGGCAAGGAAAGAATCTTAAATGCATCGAGAACAAAAGAATGGATGACATTCAGGGGCTAAACAATAAGAATCACTCCAGACTTCTCAGCCCAAGTCATGAAAGCCAGGAGGGGCTGGTATGAGGTATTCCAAACCCTGAGAGAAAACAACTTTCAACCAACACTTCTATATCCAGCAAAGATATCTTTCAAAATTCAGGGAGAAATAAAAACCTTCCAAGACAAGCAGAAAAGAAAAGAATTCATGACTACCAAGGCTGCACTAGAGAAAAGACCTAAAGCAATAAGACACAAAGAAGAAAAAAGAAATAAATACCAGAACAAGAGAAGGGGTGAATTCCACCAGCTGGGCAACTAAAAGAAATAACAATATTTCAGACAGAAAATATAACTCAAAATGACAAGAAACAAAAATCATCTCTCAATCATAACAATGAATGTCAAAGTTCTAAACTCCCCAATTAGAAGGCATAGACTGGCAATGTGGATTAAAGAACATAATCCAACTATATTCTGCTTGCAAGCAACTCACCTTACAGGCAAGGATATTCACAGGCTAAATGTTAAAGAATGGAAAAATACCATGCAAATGGTGACTGACAACAAGCAGAGGTAGCAACGCTCACATCTGACAAAATGGGTCACTTCTTACTAATAAAAAGAACAATTCAACAAGAAGATGTAATGATAGTAAACATTTATGCCCCAAATGTGGACACACCCACTTTTATAAAACAAACTCTTCAGGTCATTAGGTCTCAAGTAGACCCAAATACAATAATATGGGGAGACTTCAACAAACTGTTCACACCACTATATTGATCTTATAGGCAAAAGATGAGTAAAGACTCTTCATACCTGAAGAACATTATAAACCAAATGAACCTAAAAGACATATGCAGAATATTTCAACCAACAACATTTTAATACACATTCTTCCAAGCTGCTCTTGGAACCTTCTCCAAAATAGACCACCTTCTGAGCGCTTCTGTTAGTGCTTGGCCCCTGTGTGTACTCATTTACCTCTCTGGAGACCAATCCTTCTCCAAACTGATTCTTCAGGGCCCTGGATGTATTAAATGGATTTCTAAGCTTCTCTTGCTTCCCCTGTGGGCTGATATTTCTTATTTGGGAAATAGGAACGCCCCAAACCCTAAAATACCTTTGAGTGAAATTCAACTTTAAAATATTTTAGTAAATGGGGACAATGCCTCCATATATAGATCAGATTTTCCCCAGGGTGTTCTTAACTGCCTGCAACATGGCTATTGACTTTTGATTTTCTTTATTTCATCATGGAAATTCCTACCCTTCTTCCTGTGCTTGTGGGTCAGTGTGTGTTTGTGTGTGATTTATTCTCTATTTTTGCAGAGTGGGTCCTCAAGTAGCTTCCCGAGACAGGTAGTATGGAAAGTAGAAAATTTTGAGACCTAGCCTTCTCCCAAATAATTTAATCTTCCTTTATACTTGTTGGATAGCAAATGAATGGAATTTTAGTTTTTAATCCCTTCCATTTGGAATTTCACAAAAATTACCTAACATGCTCTTTTCTTTTAAGCCTCTATTAGTGCTGTTGAGAAATTATTCAGGCTCATATCTTTCCTTCCTTGTATGAACATACATAATAAATTAATTAATTATCTCTAGAAATGTTGGGGATCTTTACATTTCTTGTTTTCTGAATTATTATGATATACCATGGTATAGGTCTCTTAATTCATTATCTTTAAAATGTAGAAGTTTGTTTTTTTCAATATAAGGGAAAATGTGCTACTTTTGAGTAATATTTATCTCCATTGCACTCCTTTCTATGAAATTACTATTGTTAGAATTTGGACTTTATGAGTTAATTTATCACTTAATTTTCTTGTTTTGACTATTATAAGTTTTTTGGTAATTTCTCTTCAAAGACCGTTTTCACTGAAATACCAGTTCATACCTTCAACTATGATTTTTTCTCAGTTCTTTTTTTCAGCAAAATATAGGATATATTATTTTAATATAGTAATAATTTTGCAATTGTATATGTTACAATTTTTAGTGTATTATTTGCTTGATGTCTTGGTTTTGGTTTCTTTTATCATATAAATTTTAATATATTTTGTAATAAAAACAATGCAAAAATGTCTACCATTTCTCTGATAGTGTATGGGTTTCTTATCTTGCTTAGGAAGCTATACCCCAAAACTCCACCAAGGTTATACAAACATTCTCCTAAATTTCACTCAAGCATTTTTATTTTCAAACTGTATCACCTTAGCCAGCCTTAAGATTATTTGTTATATGGTATAATCTGGGAGTACAATTTTTCTTACAGAATAAAATTATGACAAATTATTTACTAAATAAACCATCTTTCTACTGAATGATGTGCCTGTTCTATTGGAATTGTAATAATCACTTACTTTAGAGCCATATTTCATTTATATATTTGTCTATTTTTATTAATACAACATTTTCTTGAGCGCAGCAACTTTATGGAAAGTTTTAATATTTGGTAAAACATAGTTAATAGTTTTTGGAAAGCTACATAGTGCCTGTAATATAAATGGCATTGATATTAATTGATTGGCCATAACAATCAACATTGTTGGATGTATAAGACACAGTCTTATAAACTTAAAATATTTTTTCATGAAATAGCACTGTAACTGAGGTAGAATAAAAGAAATAAAGTTTTAGGTAGAAAGGAGACAAATTGGGAAGGAAAAGAAAATACAGTTTTAAAATCTGAAAAAAACTCATAATCCTTAGTTTCACTTTACAGAGCTCATTTGCTCTTAGACAAAATCTAGGCCCACACTTTTAAATCATAATGGGCTAGCTCCATATCTGAAATTCCTGAGGCGACTAGATCTCAGAGAGAGTTGCACCTTAGTCAGAACCTCGATTTCCTGGGAAGAAGGTCCCGGAGAAAATCACACCTTTGTTCTGCACCCCAGCTCCTTACTTCTGCTTCCTGGGATTCCTATCTCAAAGGGAATTCTCACCTTTTGTCAGCCTGAAGACTCAAAAAGAAAAGATCATCCCTTGTTGCCCCAATTCCCGCCACGTGCCCCTAGTCACCCCATTTCTAGTGTGCCCCTATAAGAAAAGGATTGTATAGATCCTGGGGGACTCTCAGTCTCTCTGCCTCTATGTCCCTCTCTGCTGTGTTCTCACACTCTCGAGATGGCCCGCATTTTTCCCTGCACGTGTGTCTCTACTTTTCTTGAATTTTACTTCTGTCTTTGTCTCTGACTGGCTCATGTTGAAATTCTTTTCACCAGAGAAGCCAAGAATCCACAGAATTAACATGATATCCCATGATATAACCATCAGTATTAAAATGAAAATGTTTATAACAACAATGGCAAGAATTGGGTGATGTTAGATTATCTATTAGCAGTTTATCCTAATTGTTTAATAAGTTATCATGTATCGCTGGGTGAATAGCTTCACTGTTCTGGGTCTCTGTTTCCTTAGCTA
The DNA here is from genome assembly GCA_004027185.1 of Glis glis. NCBI lineage: Eukaryota > Metazoa > Chordata > Mammalia > Rodentia > Gliridae > Glis > Glis glis. Next base: position 8,511 of record PVJS01002531.1, read on the forward strand.
TAAAGTGGAAATTATAATATTTTTTTGTTACTGGGGATTGAACCCAGGGGCATTCTATCTCCGAGCTACACCCCCCACCTTATTTTTATTTTATTTTGAAACATGGCCTCACTAGGTTGATGAGAGTCTCATTACTTGCTGAGGCTGTCCTCAAACCTGAAATCCTCCTGTCTCAGCCTCCCAAACACTTGGATTACAAGCATGTACCACCACACCTGGCTGTAAATCGTAATTTTAATTATTCCATATCTGTATCTCTTACTGTTTGGGGACAAATGAACCAGATAATATAAAGGCATTTGGAACAAAATAAACTCTATGTATCTTTGATATTTATACATCTTTTGTTAATTGTCTACATCTATGCTGAAAATATTCCTGGCTTATTTATATATATGTATTTATTAAGTGCTCTTTATCCCTTTACTTTCCTTGTTTGTTTTTTCTTTCTTGGTGATGGGGATCAAACCCAGGATTTTATACATGATAGGCAAGTGCCCTCTCATTGAGCTTCAGCATGGCCCTTTGCTATTTTTTATTGTTCTTATCTTGATTCAAAAGCTTCTCTCTCATAAGTAAATCAGAACACCAACTTCCAATGCAGCTATTTCAGGAACTTCTAGACAAAGAAAACATTTTTTAAAAATATTGAGAACTACCACTTCAGATATTAATGTCTGAAATTCTAAAATACTATGGACTTTAAATTAAACAACTGCCGATTCTTTGATGCATACTAACACTAAGAAATATTCAAGGTAAGTTCAAGATATTTAATTCACTTAACTTTTTAGTGGTCAGTTAATACCCTCCAGAGATGAATCTGGCTCAGAGTTAAGACTCTAAATTTTTTTATTTTTCAATAATAGATTATTTTTCAGTAGATGACTTCAATTTTAAGTTCCCAGTGAGCAGTCCAGGACTAGAAATCAATGACACTGAATTTTAAAACTGAAGCAATATGAGAAAGTATGATAAATTCTAGGGAAACCACTGTGTACAGATAAGAAAAACAGAAAGACTCCAAATAAATAACCTATCAATGCACCTCAAGGCCCTTGAAAAACAGGAAAAAATTAACCCCAAAGCCAGCAGAAGGCAGGAAATAATTAAAATCAGAGCAGAGATTAATGAAATAGAAAACAAACAAACAAGAAACCCAAAGAATCAATAAAACAAAAGACTAGTTTTTTAAAAAGACAAATAAAATTGATAAACCTTTAGCCAATCTAACCAAAAGAAAGACAGAACAGACCCAAATTTCTAGGATAAGAGATGAAAAAGGAGATATCACTACAGATAAAGAAGATGCATATCTAAACAGGGAATCACCTAAGAATTATTTGGGGGAGAAGAGTAGTTTGAAATACTGTAATAAATATATACATCAGCTTTTCAGAACAAACTGGGAAATGCAGGACCCTTTAAAAACATCTTTTCTTGGTTGAATGACGCAAGGCAGAAAAAGAAAGCATCTGAGAGAATATGGATTTAAAGGACCTGGGAAAATTTGGGCTAGGAGAAATTATTTCCATAAGACAGGGAGTGATTAGGGCAATGACATCTAACATTTATTAATTTTGTGCTAGCCACAGCACCAAGCACCTTCAATTCATCATTCCCATTAATCCTTGCAACATAAGTATTGTTATTTTTGCTTCTGTAGATTAGAGACCAAAGATTTAGAGAATTTGAGTAACTGCCTAATGTCATACATATAAAAAACGGCAGTGATAAGTTATGATTAAAACAAAACAATCATCATTTTCTCCTTTAGGACCACAGCGGAATCACTCCTTTATCATTAAACCTTTTGCACTTGAACTTGTGTTTATTCTCAGAATCCTTCTGTAGCATCGCATTCCAGGCAGTTTCTATTTTTTGTTTGAAGTTGGTCCCTAAGGTGAAACTTATATTCCTAGCCTAGGATTTCTCTTAAACTAATCCTATGAAAATTTATAAAACTGCTTATTGGTTTAATCTCCTAGTATATTGAATTATCATACTATCTGACCTTTGCTTGATTATATTCTGTTTGCTTTGGGAAGTTAATAATTCTGAAAAAGCAAAATTTAATAATCTCTCTATTCACTCCTGCCTAAAATTCTAAGTGGAGTGTTAGAAACACACACACACACACTTACACTTACATTCTCTTTGGTGTGTATGTAACATATCTGCTACTCTATGTGGCTCGCTACTGAGGTAGAAGAAATAAAATATTAGGTAGAAAGGAGAACAATCGGGAAGGAAAGGGAAAATATAGTTTTAAAATCTAAAAACTTCATGTTCTTTAGCTTTACCTTAGAGAGCCTGCTCTTTCTTAGACAAAAGCCCTAAATGGGCCACACTTTGAATTATAATAGCAGACCTGGCCTGTCCTTTTCTTAGGCAAAGGCCTTCAATATGCCTGGCCTATATACTTTTAATGATAATAGCCCATCTGGCCTGTCCTTTACTTGGGTTCTCAATGGCCTAGCTTCACACCTAAAATACCTGAGATGCTTAAGAAGGAAATCTCACATTTGTCAAGCCTGGCACCCCATCTTCACACCTCAACTTCCTGGGAGAAAAAATCCCAGAGGAATTCTCATCTTTTGTCAAACTCAGCACCCACCAATATAATGGTGAGAACCTAAAAATTCAATGAAAGGAAACCAGCCATCCCATGTTACCCCATTCCAGCCCTGTGCCTCTAGCTACCTCCTTCTCTAGGTCCCCTATAAGAAAAGGATTGCAAAGATCCCAAGGGCCTCTCATGCTCTGGAGGTGGCTCATGTTCTCCCTTGAACATGTATCCCCACTCTTCCTAAATAAACCTCTGTCTTTGTCTCTGACTGGCTGAAATTCTTTTTGACATGGAAGCCAAGGACCCTGAGGGTCCTGAGGTGAGTTTCCATCCCCCAAACCTGGGAACTCCTCAGGACTCTCCATGGAATTATGTATTCCCGTGACACTACCACCTTTCACCCTTGTAATATAATGGTTTGACATGCAATTAAAACACAATAGCTGTATTAGAAAGTAACATACATCAATTAGTTAAAAATTAAAGAAATTCACCACAGCAATAACAAACAAAAAACATTATTTAGCACAAAATTAACTAAAGTGTTTTAAGTGTATGTAAGGAAAATTAAAGCAATTTTACTAAAGAACAAAAATATATTAAATATGGAGAGGCATGCCACATTTAAGAGCAGAAAATTTTATATGTGATGTTAGTTCCCTTAAAACTATTTGAGTTATAATTTAAATAAATCTTCATGTAAAACTTCCTTTGCTTCTCAACAAAGAGAGTTTCTTTAAAACATTTAAAAAATAAATAGATAATAGCAGTCCAATTTAGAAAAACTGACCTTAAAGTTAGAATAATCAAATGAGTATGACACTGCCAAATATAGGTAGACAAGTCAATGAAATTATAAAGTTTATTACCAGATATAAATACACTTGAAAATTTTCATGATTGATATGATATTTTACATTACTAAGGAAATGAAAGTTTATTCAACAAATGTTTCCAGGAAAATTGATTGACTGTTACTTTTTTTTTTTTGTAGGTACTGGAGATTGAACCCAGGGCCTCGCACATGCTATCCAAACAATCTTCATTTCTTTTTAGTTTATTTTGAGACAGTGTCCTACTAAATTGCCCAGGCTGGCCTGGGACTTATGACTATCTTGCCTTGGACTCCAGAGTAGCTGGGGTTACAGATGTGAACCACCACATCAGCCACCATTCTACCTTTTTGCATGGAATATAAGACACTGGTTAAAGAATTACAAAATAGAAGGAAATACAGATAATTATGTACCTAATATCTTCTACGTAGGCAAATAAGAAGCAAAGAATTAAGGAAATAATAAATAAAATTATTTACAAAATTAGCCTTAAATATTTTGCATTTACATTCATGAGTGATAGGGATTATAATGATAATTTTAAAGTATTAACTCAACCTTTTGTTAACATGTTATGTTACTGACATCCATGGACTGAATAGCTGTCCTCTATATATTCCATTCTTATCAGTAACCCCAAAAACTTCAAATGCCACCCACAGACCCTAGTGAGGCAGCCTTGTATGCTGATTAACAGCTCAGACTTCAGTATCAGACACAGCTGTGTTTGTGTCTTGACTTTGCTGCCAAAAGTACTAAAATCATCTGATCCACAGTTTCCCTGTATGTGAATTGCAAGAAAAAAAAAGCCTAATACATGTTATTACTCAGATTTTTCTTTTTCTAGTGGATGGGGCTTAAAAGATAAAATGTACCTTATTGATTATGGTTTATGTTAGAAACTTCATAAATGCTACTACATCATAAATCTGCAATCTAGATTCAAATTGAGACTTAAATCCTGAACTCTAGATCCATAGTCTAACTATATGCAGTAGTAGTTTTTAATATGTAGCTTTTTTCTCCTTGGATCTCCCATGTGTACTTCAAACATACACAAAAAAAGTCCTAAAGGACTTGAATAAAGAGGATTGCCTTGTTTTTAAATAGAAATATTTATCATTGTAAATGCTGTTACTTTAAAAATTCCTCATGATCATTTAATCATTTTTATATTAATCATTCCCATTGTTCACAGAGCATTGAACTCCCATATCTGACCTAACTTTGTATAAATTTCCAGTTGCTCAGCACTCCCCTTGAACACTTTGCTCCAGATTCATTGAATTACGTTCCTCTTCCATATCCTCAGTCCTTTCTTCCATCTGTCTTTCATCATATTATTTCCTCAGTCTGGAATTTGCCTCTCCCATTACCACATGTCTAGACCTTGTCCATCTGTCAAAGCAATCACTACTTGCAACCTCTTTTACCAAATCATGTCTCCCACCCCCTGATGCCTACAGATAGAGCAATACTTTCCAAAGCCGAAATCTCAAAACAGATAATTTGATCTTTTGGTTATGGATTTTTATCATAATTCTTCTTTGTATCATGGTTAATAAAGCCTCTATTCAGGGGAATTGTTAAAATATTTGACTACAGATATGGTATAATTACCAATCAATCTAAATGGCCACAGGCTGTACATGCCTGGTTGAGCAAACGTGTTTCCTGGCTTATTATGAGACAGACCTATACTACATAGACCATATGCTCCCTCAGATCGGCAGCTGTATTGACTCGATCTCCATAGCATCCAATTTTGAAACAGTGTTTTGTGCATAATATATGCCTCATATTTAGCACTAATCAATGTTGGAAATATAAGAAAGGCAGTGTATGTCTTCGTAAAAACAGGGCAGTAAACTCACATATTTGTGGAGTCAATTATTGGATGCCTTAATGACAGCTGTTATTATGTGCTAATTGAAAGCTTTCATAGTGGTTTTACATTTTTCTCTTTGGTCTTACATTTTTGCTACATTTTAAACAACTCAGTTAAACAAGAAAAAGGGGAAATTAGTTGAATATTTTACATAGAGCACTTACTTGGATATTCCAATTTACAAACTCTTAAAGAGACAACTATTATTTTGATCCACTTCCTTTTCATATTTAACAGAGAAATTACTTGGAGAAAATATTTCAAAAAAGTCTTTTTGTGTTTATCCTGAAAAAGATAGAGGACTCAAATTCTTAAGCCTAGATTTCTATCTGTTTAATGCAGGGAATCATTTCTGTCTCGCACATGTATCATGGCCTTTGCAAAATGTGCTGATTTACCTAAAACAAGTTTATACTAATCACTGTTAGAAGTATATGTAAAAAGTACATATTACTATGAAATAGGTATTGAAGTATCAGGTAAAATTATATTATTTTGGTCATTATAGATTCTATTATTTCTACATAAATTGATATGCTTCACAAAAAACATTTCTGGTAAGTCAAATCTTATCTGTCTGCTCTCTCTTAGGTTGATATTAGTGTTGATGTGTCTTTACTCTCTCAATTATTTGAATACATTTGAGAGTATAGCTTATTATATTTTTTATGATGGCAAAGGTTTATTGTTCTGGCCCATTAGGAATATAAACTGAATTTCCATTCTCACTGAAACTAAATTTGAACTTCCAAGATACTTAAGAGAATAAATGATTTATTAGTGTTAGTTCTTCTTTACATGTATACAGCCAAGAAAATTAAATCTCATAAAACATTGTTATTATAATGCTGGTTAAAGTTTGCAAACGCCCTGTTTAAGAGATAATTGTATCAAAGCAGTTATAACATGGATGCCTACTGGCAATGAATAACTCTATTAAATACATCTATGTAATGAAAAAACAGATTAGATGGCCTATCTTAAAAGGCTAATAAAAGTTTTTAGTGTAAATTGGGGAAAAACTCATCTGTACAATTGGAAAGTCTAATTGGTTTGGTCTAAATATTTAAGAGAGGTGGTCTTACATTGCTCTCTCAACAAGTGCATGATATTTAATCAACCCTGAATAATATTACTTCTTTGAATGGGATCTGATTGTCTCTCTTTCCTCTCTCTTTCCCTCTCTCTTTCCCTCTCTCATCTATTATAACTTAAAGGATATTAATCATATGCCAAACACAATGCTTATTTGACTTATTTAAGTCATCAAAACTCAACCGTTCATTAGTAGAGATGGTCCAAAAAAGTATTAATATTTTCTACTGCAATTCAGAATCCCAAACCTTTAATAGATCTCACCTTCTGACCCACTAAATTAATCTCATGCTGGGATTAAAATTTATGAATCACTGTTTTAAGGAAGATGAATCATTATTAGAGAAAATAACCAAGTGGGAAATTGATTTTTTTTTTATCAGAGCCAGAATAAATAGACTTGTTTAATACATAGAACAAGGTCATGGCTATTTAGTATAAAAAAACTCAATAACATTCTCAAAAGAAAATTTCAACCCCATAAGCATTACTTTTGAATTCCATACAATGTGAAGGAAAAGAGAAATAAAATTTTTATGAGAACAAACCATCTAATGGTGATTACCTAAAATCTATGATATATTTTGATATATGAACATATAATCTATACTTTACACTAATGTATACTGTCCTGGAGCAAGTCTTTGTAGATCAGTTTCCCTTAGAATGACCAAAGCATTCATTAAAAAAGTACTTCAATGAATAATATGAAATATTAAGAAGTAGAATATTGCAAGGATCTTTTATTTTAAGAAAACTTACTTATAAAGAGACACCCATTCTGGTGCTCTGATCAAGAATTAAAAGAAGTAAAAATACAACTGGGAAACTATGTATCTTGTCTAAAACCAAATTAAATTGATTTTGCTTTTCTTGTTATTTTCCCCCCATTAAATTGGCTATTTATGTTGACTGACAAAGGAAGTGAAGGTAATCATCTATATTACACAAAACCAACACGATGAAAGTCATGTGAATACCTGAAGTACAACACAAAGTTTTTCCATATGTCTATGTGGACAAAACAAAATCTTGCACTTCAAGTTGATATCTTTTATTTGCTTAGAACAAAAGCATTTAATAATTTCTCCCTACTCCGTTGATATATTTGTCCTAATTTATTCATCCTAATTTAAGATGGTTTCTAAAGGTTTAATATTTATTGCAGTTTTCTTCTCCATAGTATTAGCTATCTCATAGCCCAGTTTCATGTAGACATGTAAATTAGAAATTTGACTATTATCTACTGCCAGCTGTAACTAACAAACAAACAAACAAACAAAAAACTTGTGCAAAATATTGTTTACCAAAGGGCACAAGACTATTAATGATTCAGATTACATTACACATTCCATTTTGTTCCCATCCTCAACCCTTGCCCCTCTGCTCAATAACTAATCTGAGATCAACTGTTAGTCAAGGTCAGTTTGCTGAAGTATAAACATATTGGCTCATAAGTTTAATAAAAATAATGTAGGCTCTGATTGGTTTCTTGGAAAACAAGCATGTTTTGTGTGGGACTGATAAAACAGAAGAAAGCATTACCAGGATTAACAGTATCTATTCATGGATATCTGTTAACATTTATAGTGAAATAATTTTATTTATAAACTTGAAGGTTAAAAGAAAGGTGAAGTTAAGTAGCTAAAATGATACATGTATGCTGGGGATGTAGCTCAGTGGTAGAGTGCTTGCCTCATTTGTGCAAGGCCATGAATTTAATCTTCAGAAACACAAACACATTGCAGGGAGTGGTGGCACACGCTTGTAATTCCAGTACTTTGGGAGGCAGAGACTGGAGGATCCGGGTTCGCAGCCAGCCTCAGCTCTCTCTCTCTCTGTCTCTCTCCCTGTCTCTCTCTCTCTCTACTTAGTGAGGCCCTCTGCAACTTCGTGAGACCCGGTTTCAAAATAAAGTATAAAAAATAGGGCCGGGGGTGTAGTGCGGAGGTAGAACGCCCCTGGGTTCAATCCCCGGTACCGAAAAAAAAAAAAAAGAAACACACACACACACAATTAAAACTACACATGAATTTCTTTTGTTTATACCTGAATTCTAGAGTAATATGAAAATCAAAAGTCATTTAATTTTACATACAATCATGCTAGTGATTCAGTCACTCAACAATCATTCTTTTTTCTTTTTTGTAGTGCTGGATGTGATCCAGGGCCCCACACCTTAGGCAAGTGCTCTACCACTGAGCCACATCCCCACCTTCAACAACCCTTCTTTAATCAACTGTATGGCAAAACTTTCTGCTAAGTGCTGGGATACTAAGATAATAAATCCTATCTCTTGTCTGATCTGTGGAAGTAATAAGCATAAAAATAGATCATTTAAATCAGAGTAATAAAAGATGCACATTATGTTATGAAAAGGTGCACATGTTGTGAGTTGTCACAGGAGATGTATTCCTGGGTCATCCCCTGGCTCTCTTCTCAGAGCAGCTGTCCCCTGAGCTCTTCCCCAGGCTCCCTGGTTAACTGCTTTTCAGTTGGACTTGCTTGGGCATTGACACAGGAGGGAGATTGGAAAGAAGGGAGTATATTTCTGATTAGTATATGTCTCTCCAACCTTGTCCATCTCAGGATGTATTTCTGGCATTTGCTGTGTCTCTTCCTTTACTCCTACTCCCAATGAGACAGCCTTGTCCTGGTTTTAGCTCTTGCTCCCCTCTCGACTGTAGGGACAAGAGTTCCCTTCTGCTGCCTTAAGTTTCTCAGACTCCTCTAGGAGTCTGTAATCAGTTGCCAGCCTCATAGTCCTTCTGTTTATGTATTCTATTCCTCAGTGATTTCTATTTTCCTAGTTGGACCTAAATGCCTGGTTGAGAGTGAATTCTATGAAACTAGCTGAGACTGAATTCTAGGATATTTGGGCAGTCAATTTGGGACTAATCTACACACAGGAGAGCTGATGACTTTATGCAGAGAAAGGGTAGGTAAAAGGATTGGTTGATTGAGGGTGGGACTCTGGGGAACATGTAATAGGCAGAGGAAACACAGCTTTTGAATGGGTCCAAAGTAAAATTGAGTAGAACCAGAAAAATGTGGTGTCCATTGTGAGAATATAATTGTATCTTTTCTGTCAAAGGAGGTAGTTTCACTTGAACGGCCATTTTGTAACCTGGTAGGGACTTATATTCCTTCCCCAAATTAACATCTCTTAAGAGATTACAGGTGTCGACCCTCCCCCATCTTCCCCTGTAGCTGATCTGGAAGAATGTGAAGCTGTTAACTCCCGCCAACAGGAGTTATTTCTAACAATTTGCCACCTGATGTGGGGCACAGCGCCCCTCCAGGGTGGTGAGGATCCCCTCTTCTTAAGGGAGACGCGTCCTACTGCCGTGTTGCAGTAGCCTTGGGAGAGGGGGATTCACAGTCTCTGGAGCAGGTGATAAAGCTTCAGGCGAAAATTGCAAGGTAACACGGGGAGAAGGCCTTAACAAATACCGTGGCGACCAGAGATTCACGCGTGGAGTCAGGTATGAACACTTCGAGGAGAAGCAAGTAATACTTGGGTGGTCAGGACACTGCAGGGGTTGTGTGTGTGTGTGCTTGAATGAACATCTAGTGTGGTTACACAACCAGGAAGGCCAGGTTGGGAAGTAACAGCTGTGTGTACTTGAATGAGAGGTAACAGGTGTGGAGTCTGAATCTGCTGTTCTGTTATATCCTTGGCGATTCATAGGGCATAAGGCCTCCTCTTCGGGGGAGCCAGCTAGGGGCTTTAACTGGCCTGCTGAGAAATGCCTACGGGGGATATAGGTCCCATGAGGGAGACAAAGACTAAGTGCATCTGGGAGAAATACTAGAGACCTCCAGCAGGGGGAGACTAGGTCTCAGCCAAGTATCTAGTTGTGGTTTCACAACTAGGGAAGCCAAGATGGGAAACAGAAGCTCTTCATCCTGTGAAAGGGCACACAGGGAGGAAGAAGAATTAGATAAAATTCCTTCAGATAGCCCCCTGGGGCATATGCTCCAATATTGGGAAGAGAATCCCAGGACAGCAGGGAAAAAGAAACACCAAATGATAAGATACTGCTGTTTCATTTGGATACAAGAACCCATCCTCTGTCCATCTGGCCAAAATTTGGTTCCAGCGAGGATTGGGTTTGCCAATTGTTAATCGAATATGTCAATAATAAAAATCCTGTGACCCAGGAAGAAATAGATTATACACTCTGCTGGAGGAAGGGGCCTGTAGGCTTGTTCCCTATGAAGACAGAAATGGATGAGAACAAGAACAATTGGAACCCCCTTGACTGTTTACCTCCCCCCTGTAATTCAGGGAATCAGCAGACTGACCCACCTCAAGTCACTGAGGAGGGAGGGGGAGAAAGGAGGGACTCTGAGTCGACTGCAGCGACTTCAGACCCCCCTCCTCCATTATGTACCTCCCTTCCCCGACTGAGAAGAGAGGTTCAACAATGTAAACGAGATGTCCAAAGTTTCCCTTTTCCTTCTAAAAAGGAAGAGCCGCAGGCTTTTTACCCACTTAGGGAAGTTCCTCTGGGTGGAGGGGCTATTGGGGTTGTAAATGCCCCCCTAACTACTTCCCAGGTTAGAGCTCTAAGAAATGAACTCAAGCCTCTTATAGAGGACCCCCATGGGGTTGCAGACCAGCTAGATCAATTTCTAGGGCCCCAAATTTACATGTGGACTGAACTTATGTCCATTCTGGGCATCCTCTTTACCAGGGAAGAGAGAGCAGCCATTAGAGGAGCAGCCATGGCCGCATGGGAACAAGAGCACCCGGCAGGCCCTGACGTCCTTGCTGCTGAGGCTAAGTTTCCCAATCAGGAGCCCCCGTGGAATAACAACAACCTAGAACATAGAAGTCATATGAGGGACCTTCGGGAACTAAGAATTAAGGGGATTAGAGAATCTGTACCTCGGTCCCAAAACATGGCTAAGGCTTTTGACGTACAGCAGGGAAAGGAGGAGGGGCCAGCTGATTTTCTTAACAGACTGAGGGACCAAATGAGAAAATATTCTGGGTTAAGCCCAGAGGACTCTATAGGACAGTGAATGCTTAAATTACATTTTGTTACTAAGAGTTGGCCAGACATTGCAAGAAAGCTGCAAAAATTAGAAAACTGGGAAGATCGGACCCTAGGGGAATTGTTAAGAGAAGCTCAAAGGGTCTATGTAAGGAGGGATGAATAAAAACAAAGGCAAAAATCTGAAATAATGGTTTCCACTACAGAACAAGTAACCCAGGGGAAAACTGGCCCCAGGAACTGGAGACAAAGACCTTTGACTCAGGGACCCCTTAAATGCAAAGAGAAAAATAAATGTTATCGGTGCAGAAAAGAAGGCCATTTTAAAAGGAAATGCTGGGACCTGAAAAAAGAAAATGTTATACCCCTTATGACCTTCGAGGAGAACTAGGAAGGTCAGGGGCTCTGTTATGAAAATGGGTCCTGCCAAGAGTCCTTGATAAATTTGCATGTGGGACCTAAAAGGGAGGTTGATTCTGGAGCAGCCAGATCCTCCCTTGCCCATCACCCCCCCTTCTTTAAAGCTGCCTAATAAATCATTAATGGTTTCAGGAGTAAAGGGAGAAGGATTTAATGTACCTATTTTTGGGAAAACACAGGTTGAGTATAAAACCAGACTAGCCCAGGCAGGATTCCTTTTTGTCCTGAGGCAGGAACTAATCTTTTGGGCTTGGGCTCAGACATACCAACAATGGAGACCAAAGATCAATTTCTCAAGGATTGTTAGCCCAGACCCCACCTCTTAAAGTTCCAGCACACTCTCATCAACCCAGTGACAGCATCCTAAGACCTGGAAGGAGGACAAGCTTGAGCCAGGCTGGGAAGGACCAGATCAGGTGCTGCTTACAACGGAAACGGCTGTTTGCACTGCGGAAAGAGGTTGGACTCATTATACGCAGGTTAAAGGGGCCCGCTTCCTATCCTGAAAGGACAATGGACCATCACTCAACACCCGGACCCTCTCAAGTTAACTGTAAGAAGAAGACTCTAAGTTTATTCTGGTCTTTGGTTCTGTTAAGCTTCCAAGTATTGGGTAGCCCTTATTCAGCTCAATTAACTATTAATGCTACTATAGGAAAAAAATAACACTAACTATAAAAATTAATACATATCTCAGCCCATAACCAATGTGGGCGATAAAGCAAAATAATCCAAGATAAGACCCTTGTTCTAGTTGGGGCAAGTCTCAAGGGACCACCCCAAATAGAGGATGGACACCCCCACCATATAGAGCTGTTCCAATTCCAAGGGGGTTAAAAGAAAAAATAATCCTGGAGAAGTTTCCCTTAACACCTGTACTAATTTACAGTATAATCCACTCTTGCTAACTCACAAGTCAGGAAAGACAGCTCTTTCCATTAAACACAGGTCTAGCTTCCATGCAGATACGTCAGAAAACAATCCCATAGGGAAGCTTGCTGTTAAATTAGTTAATAATTCAACCTCGGTTGCTAATGTTAACCCCTCAACCTGAGGCACTATAATAAGAATAAAGGATTTCCACCAGATGATAAAGGTTAAGGCAGGATATGGGAAAACAAATGCCTGGTCGAAAGGGATTAAAAATTCTACCAGCACCTTAAACAACGGTGACCATTACGTTTGTGTGGCAAACAAACCAGGCAGGTCAAAAACTCAGGTGGTACCATTTCCACTCAGATGAACCTCAGACCCAATGGGCATGAGATGTATGATAGCCCTCTTTCAAGACAATCTAGCATGAGGCGAGGAATCTTGTAAGACCCTATCCCTCCTGTTCCCAGTGGCTCAGGGTCCAAAGCAAGAGCCCCCCAAAACTGTTGAGCCTCCAGTACCAAATACTAACTATACCTCATGTCTTTCTAGGTGGGAGGGACAGTCAGTGTTCTTGGGAAATGTTACAGGCTGCAGTGAATGCTGGTCCTTTGAGGAGCTGGATAATCAGTCCGTGCTGGCAGTAGCCCAAGCAAATGTCTGGTGATACTGTGGAGGACTGCTACTTGAGAGTTTACCTGTCAATTGGAGTGGAATTTGCACTCTAGTACAATTGGCAATTCCTTTCAGCCTGGCATTTCAAACCCAAAGTGAGGCACCCTCTAGTGGGTCATTAAACCCTCGCATATATAAAAATTCAATCAAGACTTCGAGGGGTGGTCCCAATGAATTTGAGGCTAAAAACCAGGTAGCTATACAGTTTACACCAATGGTGTTTTGGTGGTCCACCATTAATAAAAAAGGTAGATTGAGTAAACAATATATGTTAAAATCAACAGAAGATTGTCAACCACACTTTAGATGTCATGCAGGAAATAGTTAAATGTTTGCATTAGTAGCTGAGCTGGCAGAGAGTTCAAGGATCAGTGGTCCTTTCCCCAGCCTAACACAACAATGGTTGGGAAAACAAGGAGAAGTAATGACTCCGATCATAATACTTCTCATAATATTTGGAAAAGTTATACTAGTAGGATGTGGTATAATTCTCTGTGTTAAGGCCCTAGTCCAGGGACAGAAAGAGACAGTTCTAACTGAACAATCCTCTATGGCTTACCAAAATAGTCTCTCGTTAAATACCTTTGAGAGCGAAAGTCGCTGTATGCTAAGAGTTTGAAGAAAAGAGTAATAATGTATAATAAAAGAGGGGGGAATTGTGAGAATATAATTCTATCTTTTCTGCCAAAGGAGGTAATTTCACTTGAACAGCCATTTTGTAACCTGGTAGGGATTTACATTCCTTCCCCAAATTAACATCTCGTAAGAGATTACAGGTGTGGACCCTCCCTCATCTCCCCCTGTAGCTGACCAGGAAGAATGTGAAGCTGTTAACTCTGCCAATAGGAGTTCAGCGCAGGAGGAGCCTTGTGTTAGAGATATAAGACCCACTGGGTTCTTTGTGAGGTGTGCTCTATCACACATCTGGGGGCACCCTTTTTTGCAAAAAAGTAAAATCACCTTGCCAAGCAATTTCGAACATGTGCCGTTTCTTTAAACGCTGTGAAAAGTTAATTCTAACACCATTTAAGCCCTTGAGGAACCTGAGGCATCCTTTAGACCCAACACTTGTCAGGTAAGGTTTGTGAAGCTAGAGAAATCATATCACATATCTGCTAACAGATCAGAATTGAAACGCAAGTATCCTCTTCCCTCTAGAGGCCTTATAATATCATGCCCATCATTGTTTTTAATAGTATGACATTTGGGGCGATTTTTCCTGGGCTCAACTCGCTTGTTCTGACCTTGTGAACTATTTACACTGGTTTCCTTTTATGTAAAGCCAATATAAGATATTATTTACCTCATAGGTAATTCTAAGAATTAAGTGAGATAATGTATGAAATGTGTTTAGACTAGTGTAAAATACTTACAATAGTTAAAATTATTGAGGGATTGACACAATTCATGAAAGATAACAGAGTTACCAGATTTTATCACAATACTATAATAGATAAGCTAGTCATTGTGCAGCTCCTATTCTTACGTGTTTGCTGAAGTTAAAGATTATTTTGCATTTTGAAATAATTTACTATTTGTTTAATAAAACCAAACTTAATTTTAAATTTGACTTTTACTTTAGAAGTTAGTTCAGTAATTAATTTTTTTAATAAAATTATTTTATTTTATTTTATTTTTTTGCGGTACCGGGGATTGAACCCAGGGGCGTTCTACCTCCGCGCTACGCCCCCGGCCCTATTTTTTTAAACTTTATTTTGAAACCGGGTCTCACGAAGTTGCGGAGGGCCTCACTAAGTAGAGAGGGAGAGAGAGACAGGGAGAGGGAGAGAGAGAGAGAGAGAGAGAGAGAGAGTGCGCGCGCATGCGCGAGCTGAGGCTGGCCGCGAACCCGGATCCTCCGGTCTCCGCCTCCCAAAGTACTGGGATTATAAGCGTGTGCCACCATGCCCGGCTAATAAAATTATTTCTACACCATTTGTTTCTTCTCAGCTTCATATACTTAAGAATTTCTATGACTTAAATGTGGTTTTATGGTGAACATTCTACTTGTATGATGTTTCAAAGAGAATATGTTTTTTAAATTTCAGTAAGATATATATTTTTTTGCCCTGAGACAGTCTTCTGAATCTCTTGCTATCATCCTTCTCATTCTTCTTTCTCTTTTAAATTTCAGTATGCCAAGGGATTAAAAATTTTTAAATATAAATGAAGAAAGTAGGAAATTATTAAATGGATACGAAGTCATTCTTATTTAATATATCAGGATGATTTGCTACCTAATGTCTTTGCCAACAAAGTATTTATAGTGTAACTTTTAGCTTACCTTCAGTGTCTGCTAGTCCAACTCCTACCCCTGGTGGCTTTACAGGATCCTGTCCATTCTGTCCCATCTTCCCTCTTTTTAAAAAGAAAATGGAATGATGTATTCAGTTATTATCCCCCAAACACAAATGCGAAGTTTGTGTGTACAAAAATAAAATGATGTTATATATGCCAATCTGAATTGATTTATTTGAGTGGTAAATATACACACAGTTAATTGCTCTACATCATGTTAATTTTAAAATGGGGACTTTTTTATTATTCCTATTCAGTCCAAACCTACTATCTTGAAATTTAGTAAGTTTTAACTGTAGACTCATTTATCAAAAATCAAACCATCATAAAATTGTCAAATTTTATTGCAGAATTTTTCCATTTAAAAATTCTTTTTTTAACCAATACATAAAAACAAAAAAATTGTTCATGTTAATGGGGTGCCATGTGACACTTTGATATATGTATACATTGTGCAGTGTCCAAACCAGGTCAAATATATCCATCTCCTCAACATTTATTATTACTTTTCCATTTTTTTTCTTTTGGTACTAAAGATTGAACCCAGGGACATTCTACCTCTAAGCCACTCCCCCAGCTCTTTTAATTTGAAACAGAGTTTGATAAGTTGCTGAAGGTCTTGCTAAGTTGCTGAAGTTGGCCTTGAACTTATGTTACTCCTGTGTCAGCCTCCCAAATACTGGGATTACACGAGGTTGCCACTGTACCCAGCTCATTTATTTTAACTCAAGGAGTTTTTGTATCTTTATACTTTGTAATAATGAGTTTTTATAGATTCTTTGGTGAGAAGGAAATACTGAATTAAGTGACATGTAGGAATAATATTATAACCTAAAGAAATATTTCTCAAAAGAAGACATAAAAATGCCAACAGGCATGTGAAAAAATGTTTAATGTCACTAATAATCAGGGAAATGCAAGTAAAACCCATAATGAGATATTACCCCAGGAAGAATGACTTGACAGGTACTGGCAAAGAATGGACAAGAGGTCACCCTAACACACTGTTGGTGGGAGTGTAGCCTAGAACTGTCATATGATCCAGTAACCCTACTATTGGGTATAAATCCAAAGGAAATGAAATCCCTATGTTGAAGAGATCTGTACTCCATGTTCATTGAAGCAGTGTTCACAATAGCCAAGGAAAGGCAGCCTTGAACTAAATGTCAATCAACAGATGAATATAGATAAAGGAAATGTACATGCACACAATGGAATACTATTCAGGCATTAAAAGGATGACATTCTGTCATTTGCAACAATATGGATAGAGCTAAAGAACATTATAGTGATTGAAAAAAGCCAGGAACAGAAAGAGAAGCATTGCATGAACTCACTCATATGTGGAGTCTAGAAAAGTTGATCTAATGGACATTGGGAGTAGAATGGTTGTTACCCGAGATCTGGGAGAGCAGGCAGAAGGTTGGTCAATGGGTACTAAGTCCCAGATTGATACTGCACAGTAGGGTGATGATAGATAATGATAATGTACTGTATATTTCAAAACAGCTTGAAAAAATAAATGAAAAATGTTTGAGGAGATAGATACACTGAACCTGGATTTGAATATTACACAGCATATACATCTCTTGAATCATATAGTGCCACAAAAATAGAATTTTTATGTGTCAAAAAATTTAAAACTGCACATTTATCTCAAAAAACCATTATGATAACATAGGTTTAAAAAAATTTTAGTTAATGATTATTTTCAGTTTTTTCCTCTGTTTTCAGCTGTGTTGAGCAACCTAATTTTTAAAGTAGCCTGTTTGGTTTGTCTTCTTGCTTGGTATAATCTATGGCAAAGTGCCTGGTCAAGATGGTTTCTTCTTTTTAATATAAGAATGGTAATATTAGCTACCATCTGGTTATGAGAAAATCAATGGTACATATATGTGAAGCGCTTAACACAGTGCCTGAGAAATTACAAGCATTCAATAAAGACACTGTATTAACAAGTAGGTATACATATAATAGCTTTAGGATACAGCCAAAGTTAAATAAAAAAGAATACAGCCAAAGTCTGTCACTCCCTTTTATTTTCAGCCTCAAAGTTTTGGGAAAGCCAATTAAATGAGGAATTCATGATACTTTAAAAACTGTAAGTTATGGGGAATACACACAATGGAATTCTACTCAGCAATAAAAAAGAACAAAATAACATCATTTACAAGAAAATGGAAGGACCTGGAGAACATTATGTTAAGTGAGGTTAGCCAAGCACAGAAAAAGAAGGGTCATATGTTCTCATTAATATGCACAACCTAGGTAGTAGTGGGGACACAAAAGGGACTCAGGAAGATAGTGGCTAACCCTCAGTGGAGCAAGGGAAGTGGTATAAGGGAAGGGGAAAGGCAAGAAAGAAGTGAATCAATGGAATTACTATCATAAACAATTTGCACATGTGAGAATATACCAACATTATTCTTGGTACTTCATATGGGGTGGAGGCAGGGGAGGACACTAAGAGCTGTGTGCATGTATGTTAACATCAAATTGATATTCATTGTGATGTGAGACTACAATGCACCAATAAAAAGAATGTTTAAAAAAAAACTCTAAGTTTAGTGTGCTGGTCATGTAGCAGTCAAAAGGCTGTAGGCCTCTTCTAATGCTTCTGCCAGAAGAAAGGCCCCATGGTATACAAAAGATTTTGGAATTGCCTGAGCATGTACTTAGATAAGACATTTCAAAAAGATGAAACAAAAACTCAAAAAGGATGGTTAAAAAAAATGCCTTGCTGTCATCTTTCTAAATAATAAGTCTAACAGCAGGATTTACTAACAATTAATTCTGATTTTTTTGCAAAAAGTATTTGGTTCCCTGAACCTGCTAAAACATGTAACTATACTTATTTATTAAGAATCCAATTATATCTTATTTGAAAACTGCTCTAAAGATCATCTTATTATTCTACATCAGAGAAGATGTTAAAATTTTTCTCTACATAATAAAAGAGAGACAGATGTAAATTTAGAAATTATTTTCTTGATAACCATTACATTGTTCTATTATGAAAATTCAAGGTCAAAGATTTAAGCATCAATTTCTAGTAAGTGGTGATGTGAGGACCAAGTGCATGTAAATTAAATTTTAAACATGTGTGTGTGTGTGTGTGTGTGTGTGTGTGTTCTGTGTCTGAATATATAGTCTTGTTTGAGCAATTCACAAGCCTGCAGTTTGTGTAGTTGCTTCATTGAGATTCAAGTTGTTATGTTTAAAAAAATGAACTCTGATCTCTCTGTTATTATTAGAGAGGAAAAAAAGCTTGATAACCTATCAGCAAGATTCTCCTTAGCAGTGCTGATAGAGCTGAAACATATCTTGTTACTGAGCCAAACTCAGTTGAAAGTAAGGATCTTTTCAGTATTGCCAATCTAGCAGGGTAGAGTACTGAAAAATTACTATCCTTACACTCTGTCAAACCTTAAAAAAATTTATTATCATTTTTAGTTATTCTAATTAAAATAATTTTTGGTAATTTTTAGATTTTCTTTAGTTCTAGATTATATATATATATATTTGTATTGGGAATTGAACCCAGAGGCATTCTACCTCCGAGCTACACCCCCAGGCTGATTTTCTTTCTTATTTGGAAACAGGGTTTCACTAGGTTGCTGAGAGCCTCACTAAATTGCTGAGGCTGTCCTCAAACCTGCGACCCTCCTGTCTCAGCCTTTCAAGTACTAGGATTCTACATGTGCGCCACTACGCCCAGCTAGATTTTATATTTTAATGATAGTACCTTGCTGCAGTCTTTGCTTTTAATAAAAACTGACTTTAATATTAGAGGCTTAGTCAGAATGGACTTAGTAACTCCATTTTTTTTTTTTTTTGCAGTACCGGGGATTGAACCCAGGGGCATTCTACCTCTGAGCTACATCCCCAGCCCTATTTTTTATCCTTTATTTTGAAACTGCATCTCACGAAATTGCAGAAACCTCACTAATTAGCTGAGGCTGGCCGCGAACCTGGACCCTCTGGTCTCAGCCTCCCAAGTACTGGGATTACAAGCGTGCGCCACCACGCCCGGCTTAGTAACTCCATTTTGAAGGCAATACAAAAAACTTGCAGCATAATGAGACTAAGTGAAGTACAAAGGACTGTAACTGTGGGTCCTGTGAAGAATAAGATGCTTTCTGAATTCTCAATAAACAATCTTCAACTCTGAACTTTCTCACCACATGTTTTGTAATTTACATACTTTCATCAATCATCAAACATTTATTGAATACTTATACTAGCCCAAGCAGTGATTGTGTTAGACACAATGGGGCATATAAAAGAACTAACAAGTAATATTTCTTATCATGTAATGCTTTGAAAAACTGAATTTTCTTTCTGCTCATATGGTAAAACAATAGTCTCCAGGACAGTTTTGAGAGGTTTGCGTTCATAAGAGAATTAGGAAATAGGGGGAAAAAAACCCCAAATTGGTGTTTGGTTTGTGTGTAAAAAATATATAGTATCACCCCAGACATTCAGATATTGAAGAAATAGCATAGTTTTCTTTCTAAAAGTAACTTTATCATAACTATTAAATTATATATTTCAAAAGATACAAATAAATTAGAAGGATATCAAATTACAGCACAAAGTATATGATATTCACAGCTTAGAGAGAAATGTAATAAATTTGCTAAATTCTTTTCAGTTAAATTGAATCTTCAGAAGCCAAGGACTAATGAAATCAGGTTTCTTTAGGAATAACTTACAATAGGTATAAATAATTATATCAAATCTATAACCCAAGTCTCAAAACAAAAACACAAAAAAAAACTTCACATGGACAGGTGATACAATAATAATTTAAGTTGGAAAAATATAACTTGAACCCTACAAAATAAATACTATTCACTATAAAAAAGCCCATGTTCCCTATTACTTTACTTTTGTTAAATGAACCATTATCTATTAGCACTATTCTGGGGATGGAAAGGAAATGTTTATAAAAACTTTGATAGGAAAATAAAGTAAAAGTATACTCGATGAAAAAACGTCACTCAACGCTGGAGAAAATGAAAAAGACCCCTTTATCAGCAGCTCTGAGCAGGTTTGGCAAACTCTGTACAGGGTCAGATGGTAAATATTTTAGGTGGCCTCCGCTGCCCCTACTCAGTTCTGCCCAGCAGCACCAAAGCAGAATCAGACAACACAAAAGCTGACCGGCGGGGCTGTGCTCCAGCACAACGTAGTCTATGCTCATTGAAATTTCAATTTTGTATAATTCTCGAATGTCACAAAAGGCCTTTATTTATTTATGTATTTAAACATTTTAAAATTCAAAAGCCATTTTTAGCTCACCGGCTTTACAAAACTAGGCCACAGGCAGTATTTGCCTTGGTCTAGATCCTGGGATCTATATGGCCCGATGGTTTTCAGAACCCACAGACCAGTTAATGGGGAGGAGAAGGAAAGGTCTGGAAGTTTCAGTTTTGATATTGGAACAGTCATAATCTATATATTTATCTTGAATGCTGCTAAATTTTGCTACCAATATGACTAAACTATTTTAACACATTCTAAACACAATCTGCCTTAGTTTTGCATTTGATTTAAAAAATGATTTTCTCGAGTCTTAACATATTATGAATGAGCTTTATTCTAGGAGTATGTACTCAGGGGCCTATATACTACTTGATATTTGTTCTGGAAGATATGAATACAATTCAAAACCTTCAATTTCAATTGTAGAGAGATTTATAGTTGGAAAGCCTATATGACTAACCCAATGTGTCATCTCTTTCAAAGATGATATGGGTTCTTTGAATATGCTTAAATCTCTCCTGATTCAAAATAAATTAATCTATGTTTATCTCAAAAACCAAAAAATGTTTGTGTGTGGTCATTAGGTAATTAAAACGCCAATGTACTGCTGCTGAACTTCAGTCTGGCATTGCGAAGTTATTATTTTAGCAGCTTTTATATTAAATACAGATTTTATTGATTAAGTAATGCTGGCAGTGCCTAGCATGCATCCTTAGAATTAACAGAATAAATCCAATCTCTTCTGAATAATCTCTTTTTATGTAGGCATAAACAGTTTAAATGTTTCAGGGACAATGATTCAGGATGGGAGCATTGTCTGCATTTTTTCTGTTAAATGTTAAGAATGTCTTACTCATGATGCTGTTAGCTTGGTAGTAAAATAAAGAACCACTTACATCCTTGGAATAGGAAATAGATTAGTCTCCCCTGCAGTACTGCTGCTTCCTTCACTGTCCACGCTATACCCGCTGCCAAAGCTGCTGCCTGAGGAGCCGGTGGACACGGAGCTTTCTGCAGGCCGGTGATTGGTAGGCTTTGCTGCATGATGTGGGAAGAGTCAACACCACAGTCAATAAGTGAAGCTCACCTTAATCTCCAAAGGCATAATTATACGTTTCTTAATCTACATGTATAAAGAAACAGCTGTGGAAAGAATTCTATGACTCTCAACCTGCCTTTCATCTTTGTTTTCTTAATCAGTAATGAGCAGGGGCAACACTAAATTACTTCACTTTTTTATTGGACATTAAAATTACATTTAGGGAAGAAAACCATTTAATTTTTTTTTAGTTTGAGTTAAATAGCATGTAACTATTTTATTGGCATTATTTTTGTGGTTTGTGCAGTATTACAATAGCGATATGGCAAACAAATACAATTTTGGTTATTTCCTGGAGAAAGGAGCTTAGGGAAACGTTTTGCAGCTAGAAATAGCAGAATAAAAGACATCGTTTATTTATTTTCCATATTAGTAAAGAATAATCTGTTTTTCTCCATAGAAGTGAAGATATAAAACAGAATGTTCTGTTTGTATGTGGCTCTACTAACTATCTACAGGAGGTTTTTAAAATTTAAAAATATCTGTTCTTAGGTATTTTGTAGGTTATGATTGGGACTTGTTTAAAAAATTTCATAAGTTTGCTTTCTGGATATGTGGACTCATGTTCTCATCAAAACATATATAGTGTGCTACACATTATGTAGTAGGGTATAAAACTAATATATGGTTAGCAGAGTTCTAGATTTAAAGGAGATTTAGGAGGAATTTTTCATGCAAACAGGATGAGAAGTCTAGCATCTTCTCATATTTTGTGGGGGAGAAGTTATCCTAGAAAGTTTTGAAATTGTTGATACTTGTCTTCTGCCAGAGAGTGTGAACTTTGGTCATCCGATCTGATTTTGAATCCCATCCCACTCTGTAGTAACTCAAAGTCTGAGATTTTTCTTTTGAAAACAGTGGCATCACTAATGCCTACCTTGTAAGACTGAGATTATGAGGAGTGAGATAGAGCAGGAGTGGTGTTATCATTTGACAGAGCCTCACCTCTTCTTCGGGGTTTTACTGCCAATGGCTGATTCCTTGGGTCCTTGAACTTACATAATTCTTGACAGTGAACTTATCTCAATTCTCTTCTAAATCTAGATATATTCTAAGTTACAGAACTACTTAAGAGGCACTCCACTCCATAAACACATCCCCATTTCAACAGGAATCTTAGCTAGTTGACTGGATCTGAAGAGTTGATAATCATTTTGTGATCTTAACATATCCACATACTTCTTAAGGAAATGAATAAAATTAAAATAAATTGTATTCTGGAGGAATTTTAAGTAACATGACCAAATATGGTTATTGCATGGGAAACCATTTGAGGACAGAATCTACCATCAAAATAACTAGGATCAGGTTTGGAAAGGATTTAGCTTTTGACCCATACCATCCATTCTTCCATTTCACTGACAGCAGATTTTCTAAAGCCACCAGGAATTTTCATATCTACTCCAGTGATAGTAAGATCCCTTTCCCAGAATAGGGAAGCAAGGAAGACGTTTTTAATGATAAGCTCAATTGCATATTAAGTGTTTATAAGTTTGGGACAGCTATTTAGTTAAAAAGATCTAAATAGTTGGTCACCAATGGCTTACTAGTTACCCATAGGACTAGACTTGCAGAAAAAGAAGTTACAACATTTGTTTAATATTTTCTTCAATTTGTGGAGAAGATATCCTGATAGTGTAATTAATGTTAAAGAAAAGACATTTTAAAAGGATAATTTTAAGAATGTAAAGGTAATATGACTTGGATATAAGATTATGAATGTGTGTAAAGTAAATTAAATTAGATAATCAACCACATAATGAATCGGATTAGTCAGTCAATTGTAAACAAGGAAAAGTGGTCATTGCTTTTGATTGGTGTCATATAATCCAACCAACTCGATTGTATAGTATAATATTGAGTGAAAAACATTAATTTCATAAAGAAAAAAACCCTTAATAGACTAGTTTCAAAGACAAAATTTAATTAATACACATTAATTTTTGAACCAATTCATCTTTACTAAATTAAAACAAATTTCCTCCTAGAGCAACCTCACAATGCAACAGAATAGCTACATTATAGAAATAATATCTTATTATTTACATTTCAAAACAGTTGGGGTCTTTTCTTTTGTCAAGTTCAGTTTTACTTGATGTAATTTCGAGTTCTATTTGTTCTTCAGGGAAATTTGAGGAATAGATACAGAATGTAAAGCAGCATAATAAGAGAGAACAGGACCAGAAATAAATTTAAGGGAAGATAGTTTTTTTTTTCATGTTTCCTATTTCCTTGTGAAGAAATCTCATTTGGAAAGCTTGCTGAAGTGCTGTCATTATTTTAAATGCAAACAAATAATATTTTAGAAGAAATATAAAAAGAAGGAAAATGAAATCCAGGGAGCATATACCTATAGTGGAACAAGTCTAAGTCTAGTCAACATCTCTGCAAAACAAAATTACATCTAAGGTTGAGCCTATAGAAATTCATGAGAAGTCAAGTGACTGATTCAAATGAATCTAGATATTTGGAATTATCTTAAGAAAACATCTTCAGTTTGACTGAAGTTTTTGTTCTTAACCTGGTAAGTGTAGTGTGTAGTGTAGAGTTACATAATGTCACATTTAGTTTATGAAAGTTAAAATGCACGATAAATCTTCCCTTTTTACTGGGCTATACCTACATAGCATAAAATGCTATAGAACATATAAAAATGCAGAGGATTTGATAAACTGGTGCTAAGAATACAAGTATTTTGATAGTTCTTTTCCAGACAACTAAAGCAACATACATATTTTCTTATTTCTCTTGAAACAGAAACCAAGTAATCAAGCATCAATTCTATTAAATTGAACTAAGTCTGTATTAATACAAACTTTTTCATGAATAAAGTACTTTTAGGACTTATCATTGAGGCTGGATCCTATGTAATTTCAAGACATTGAAAAATTTGAGCCAAGTTCTTTAGTTTGCCTCTTGAAGTTCTGTATTGGTCTGCTCCTTTTCAAATTCATCTCCCATGAATCTCCTTCCTGTATTTTACATGGAAGCTCACTCATACCATTCACTCTGGTTCTTTTGGTTTGGCTTTTTCTTTCCAGCTTAGTTATGTCTTCCCCATCCTGTCTCTTTTTGTATCTAAATTAAACTTATCTATAATGGCCTAGTTCCCATATCACTTGCCTCATGCATTTCTTTTGTCCTCCTAATCGGAATGACCTCTCCTAAATCTGGACTCTCCAAAGCACATGATCTGTATCTTTTATGGAAACTACCACTTTCTATTCTTGGTTCTAGTTAAGGGATTGGAAGCAGAGTCTGTGTTTGCTCCTTGTTAATCTCCTTAAAAGCTTGTTCTGCAACCATGGTAAGGCATTATTTAATGAATAAATAACAATACACTAATATTGCTCTCCCTAAACCAAACAACTAAAACATCCACATGATTTAGTAGATAGAATTTTACTTTTTATTCAACTGTGGGTTTTAAGCAAATCATATAAATCTCTCATTGAAAAGGTCACTTGATATGGAAAGCATTTTTTTCCCAATGTTCTTTGCCAGAGAAATATTGTGGAATCAAATATTTTTGTAGCTTTTAAAACTGGAACTGGAAACTTTAATCTGACATGTTCTGCAGAAAAATATGATCAAGTACAAACTACTACTTTTTAAAAATCCCATTCACCTCAAAACTGGTTTGATTGAAGAAAATATTTTTTGATAATATTCTAAAATACTAGAAAGCATAGGTTAATGAATTACAAAAAGGTTCACATCAGACCATGAATATTATATATATAAGACTTGAATTGGAGTGACAAAAGAAATTAATATGTATAGTCACATTGTGTGAGAGCCATCACTACTAGAAATGCTAGAATTTGTGCTCATCTCCCATTTTGGTATACAGACACTTGGAGAGCTCTGAGTTATATTTAATTATAATATATCTTTGTCTTTCTAGGTTCCTAAAGGAAATAATATCTTGTAGCATTAAAACTAAATATTATCTTCCATAATCTTATGATTTAAAAATTAACCCCCAAATATGCTACCTCTGTTTTATTCTTCTACCTTTTTTGGAGTTCGAGAAATCATACACCTTCTATGCATGGATCTATTATAATCTGTCTATTATATATGAAAAATGATTATTTCACAGAAGAATTGAGGCTTCTAAAACTAATAAAACACATTTTTGAGTCATTTTTATGAGCTACATGTTGTGCGTGTGTCTATTTTCTTTTTGAAGTCCTAATTGTGCTATCAAGTACCAACTAGATAAAAGAGTGGATGATATGCATATGTGATGGAATATACTCACTTCTGTAGAGAGGATCTCTGTGCCCTAAAAGAATAAATCTTAGAATGTTGATAATTTTTGAGACTCAATTATTGTATCTTCTGTGAGGCAATTGCATCTGCTTTAAATTATTCATTGACCTCTTTGCTTTATTTGGCTGTTAGATGGTTAGACATCATTCTGTTTTATTACTCCACTATGGCTAACCTTAATTAAATCTGGTAGTGTCTCTTGACTGCACATCTGTTAGTCTACTCTATTGTTTTTTCCTCCTCTATTATACTTAAATATGCAGAACCATCACTGTACCTACCACACGATGGCAGCACTGTGCTCGCAGTCCACGGATCAAACGGTAGACTTTTTGTAATTGTAGAACCATAGAAATTAGAAGCTAGTAGGGACTGTAAAAATAACCTGCTCCAGAACCATTGTTTTGCTTTTAGAAAAACTAAGTCCTGTAATGATTAAATGATCATCTAGGTCACACACTTAATGAGAGAAAACGAATTTAAAAAGTGTTGATCCACTGTTACCACATTCAGTAGTCTCAAAAAGGTGAGATTTCTGATGACCTCGAAATCCAGTGCTTGGATGTATTTAGCTGTGCTGCCTGTGATGTTCTATCACTGGTCCTATAATTGTGGTCCAGCACAGTGCTATTTACATGTACTTCTGGAATAATTTATTATGTAGGTAGCATTTAATTTCCTAAATTACTTGGTTGGTTGATAAAGTGTTAAACATTACCTTTATTGACACAGTCTATAGAACTTTAGGAATAATTACTTGAAATTACAAAAAATAATTTTTTTAGTCCAATAGTTTAATGAATTGAAATAACTACATAGTTGTTTTAGAAATCATGTATTTCGGCATTTTTTTTCTTTAGCTAGCTTTATCTTTGACTTGCCTCCCTTCCTTCCTCCCTCCCTTCCGTCCTTGGTCTTTCTGTCTCTTATCTTTCTCTCTCCCATCTACTTGTTTTTGATTTTCTAATTTTTTTGTTATACTGAAGGGATTTTACAATTTTTATATCATTTTAAAAATTGTATTTGAATGTGGACCTGAAATAGTTAGGTTTTGAGTTCCAATGTGACCAACACTAGTAATATATTTTTTCTTGAATTTTGTCTAATCACATGTTTTGTGTATTTCCTATTACAGTTCAGGGTTATTAATTTAAGAAAAGATGTTTTATAAGTACTACTTTAAAAGTTTATTACTTTTTCTAAGTTTATTTCAGTTTATTCACTATCTAATCTTGAAATATTTAAAGAAATAGGACACTAGAAAAACGGCATAGAAAGCTTCAATAGCTATTTGTAGGAGTGTTCACATACCTTCAAATTACAAGTTTTCACAAAGTATTAAAAATAGCTCTGACTCCTGTATAAATCATTTGTAAATCCTTAGGAGGGGCAGTTGAAGGATGCTATTGAAATATCTTTTTAAAATGAAAAATTATCAAATGACTATATATTAGTCATAATAGGTATAATATACATCACACACACACACACACACACACACACACACACACACACACACCTACTACTGGGGTATTACAAACCATGAGACATGAAATGCTGTAGTCTTTTTTTTCCCTTATAAAAATAAAAACAAGCTTCTTAAGATATTCCATATTCACATAGCTTCTTTCAGGGAGAAAGATGGAAATGTTATAGCTCACTTTTTTTATTCCAAGAAAACTGCAAAGCTCTGTGTTCACATTTTTTCTTTTTCCATACACCTTTGCCTTATGACTGAAGTTTCAAGACATTGTAATAAACAATTCAGTCTGTTTTTATCTAATACTATCAGTTATTTGCAGGTGTTTCCTATATTTACTAATCACTCACTCTGACATTATAGATAATGGAATCAATGATAACTTCAGGGAACCAAAATGGCATAAAACTTCAATATGACAAATGAGAGTAAATTTAGTTTAACTAATAACATGGTAGAGAGAATTTTTTACATAAAAATACACGATGGCTCAGTACAATATAATTCTTGCATTTTATCCTATAACTTGCCTTTTATGTAGATCTTCCTTTTTTGAGATGTTTTTGGTTAGGAACTGATTTTGGAAGAAGCCACTTAAGTATAATTATAGTGAGTACCAAAATTTTATAGTGAATGATGGAAGAAAGTTTGATTAAGGTATTATCCTAAATGAAATTGAGAAAATCCCTTTCATTTTATCTTTAATAAACTTAGGCTATAATTTTATCTATGTTAAAATAAAGAGAATGAACAAAAATATTTCAAGTGACAAGTTTTGATTTTTTGCTAAAAATGCTATCTTTAAAAAATGCTACCTTTAAAAGATTAATAATGAGGATCAGATTTGAAAGAAATAAAATTCCAGAGCTATATCAATTTTTCATGGGCAACTCAGTTTTTTAATATTTATTTCATTCTCTTTTGAAGCAGAAATATTCTTCCCTAGCCAGGTGTGCTGGCGCATACCTTTAATTCCAGTACTTGGGAGGCTGAGACAGGAGGATCGCAGGTTCAAGGTCAGTCTCAGCAATTTAATTCCAGTACTTGGGAGGCTGAGACAGGAGGATCGCAGGTTCAAGGTCAGTCTCAGCAATTTAGCGGAACCCTGTTTCAAAGTAAATTTTAAAGAAGGGGTCTGGGGTGTAGCTCGGAGGTAGAATGCCCCTGGGTTGAATCCCCAGTACCAAATAAATAAATAAATGAAATATTTTTTCTTGCAGTTTGCCCGTACTAGATGTGCATTAGGTCATAAGACAGGAATTTCTTAGTGATGACAATCAGAGGGGGAAAAAAAAACAAAAGCAGCCAGGCAGTAATAAAGACTACTGTGTGGCATGCCAATTGATTGCAAAGTAATTTAAAAAGTCATTTAAAATTTTTCCACATAATCCTGAAACTTTGATAATTAATTAATTTATTTTTGCAGTACTAGGGATTGAACCCAGGGGCATTCTACCTCCGAGCTATACCGCCAGCCCTATTTTATTTTATTTTATTTTTTTAGTTTTGAAACGGTCTTGCTAAGTTGTGGAGGGCCTCACTAAGTAGCTGAGGCTGGATGTGAACCTGCGATCCTCCTGTCTCAGCCTCCCAAGTACTGGGATTACAAGTGTGTGCCACCACACCCAGCAAACTGATAATTTAGATCTTCAAGACTTTGGCAAAAAAGGATGCTGTTCTTAAATGAAATCCAAATAGTTTGATTTAAAAAATTCTGCCTGAAGGAAATAAAGTTGAACACATTTCCAGTGTAAATAAATAATAAATTGATAAGGTCAAACTGATGTATATAGCTAATGTTAAAACAAACACTAAGTATTATCTCTCATATCATTCAAATTTGGTCAATAGCCACAGAGTAAAGAGGAAGCTTAAACAATTATTTGGTAAATGCATGGGCAGACCAATGAGATTTAGACTCTTAAATTAGTTTCCAAACTGGTCATTGTCAAATACTTTCTATCCTACTGTAGCTGTTTATATCCCAGTGAATTATAAAGATCATGAGAGAGAATCAGAGCTAGAGTGTATGAAAATATGATTAATTCTATTTTCCAGACCTTTCCAAACATGATGATGTTTGGTTGAATATAAACTTAGGTCAAAGACTGCATTTCCTTTTCCATCTCAGTTGAAGGTCAGCAAACTGTTCTCACATTTCACAATTCTTCCTAGGTACCTTTATTTACTGATTACTCAATAAATAATACTGGGATGGGAGATTCACTGGGACAGTGATATTTGTCTATTGTGTTTGCTACACTATCACCAACAACTTGAAGAGATTCTAGAATAGAGTATGTACTCAAAAGATTAAATAGCTATATCCATGAATGTGAATAAATGACGAATATAGGAAATCCAGATAATATTTGCTATAGGTGATAAATACATACTTTCAGAATATCCTTTTGGGCCTTAAATATTTAAAGACTTACTTAATTATATACCTGAAATTAAGGATCCAGTATTAGGTAAGAGGCAAGAAACTGTCAATTTTTCTTCAAAGTGATAATCTTCAGTTTTCCTATCCTTTGTGCTAACACAATTAATTTGCAATTTATAGGACTAGTAATGCAGATAATACAATGCAAGAGAAAAGAAACTAATAGTGTATAAACAATCGTTTTTTTCCAATAAAAACTTCCTTTATGATAAGAACAAAAATAAAATTTATTCTACCTTCATAAAACTGCCATCATTCCATATTAGATTTGGAGCAGCTTGATGAAAGCTAAAATGCAACTTACCAGTCAAATTCCATAAGAAAGAAATAATGAATATGGACAAATAATCATCTTAAAAATGACCAATGAAGTATTTTAAATTTGCTTTAAAAATGGAAAATTGTCATTTTTCAATATTAATTTAAATTAACATTATATGAGAAAGTAAAGAAGGGTTCTGAAAGTCAACTGGAGACATGCATAAGGCACAGAACATTTGGAGACAAATACATTTGTCTTGAAAAAAATTTCATTATCTAATCTTTGGTTATTGTCAAAATTACAATTGTGCATAAGATCTAGGTCAGTGGATCTTAAACATTTTGGTCTCAAGATCCCTTAAAATTATTTCCTAACTTAAATTTGTTTTATGTAGTTTATATCTATGGATACTTATCATATTCAAAATTAAGAAAACTTGAAATCAGTCAACAAACACATTGTCTTTTAGCTATCAAAAATATATTCTGACACCTTATGTAGCCACTGGAAAATTACACTGTACACTTGAGAAAGAAAAATAAATAAAATAAATTGAGAAAGGAAAATAAATTTTTTTCTTTTTCTTTTGTTTTTTTTTTTTTTTTTTTTTTGGTGCTAGGGACCCAGGGGCATTCTACTTCTGAGCTACACCTCCAGCCCTATTTTTTTTTATTTTGAAATAGGGTCTCACTAAGTTGCTAAGGCTGGCTTGGAACCTGCAATCCTCCGGTCTCAGCCTCCTAAATACTGGGATTACCAGGCATGCGCCCCACCATGCCCAGCGGCAAATAACATTTTATATAAAGGTTTCAATCTTGCAGATCCCTAATAGGGTTTCTTGCGCCCCAGGGGTCAGTGGACACACTTTGAGAATTACTAGACCTACAGTGATGGTAATGAAAACCTGAAAATGGGCCAGGCGTGGTGGCGCACACTTGTAATCCCCGTACTTGGGAGGCTGAGACAGAAGGATCGCAGGTTCAAAGCCAGCCTCAGCAACTTAGTGAGGCTCTCAGCAATTTAGTGAGACCCTGTTTCCAAATAAGAAATAAAATCGGTCTAGGGGTGTAGCCCAGAGGTAGAAGGCCCCTGGGCTTCATCCCCCGTACCACAAAAAAAAAAAAAAAGAAAGAAAACGAGAAGAAACCAATTGGCACCAACGTACTTGATAGTTGCCTTAAATCACTGTCTACATCAAGATGATTTTATGGTGCCTTTCATTTTTCATTTTATGTTATGCATGGAAAATGTATCAAGTTGTTAACTTCTTTTGACATGGCTTCTTATTTATATTATTATTCTTTTCAATTGTCTCTAAGCTTCAGAACTTGCTTCATACAGAACTTCATAACTTTTCATTAATATGTGCAACCTAAGGAGTAGTAGGGTCACACAAGGGACTCCGGTTGATAATGGAGAACCCTCAGCGGAACAAGGGAAGTGGTACAAGGGAAGGGGGAGGGCAAGAAAGAAGTGATTTAATGGAATTAATATCATAAACAATATGTACATGTGAAAATATACCAACATCATTCTTGGTACTTCATATGGTTGGGGGGAGGTGGGGGGGCACTAAGAGCTGTGTGCATATATTTTAACATCAAATCGATATTCATTGCAATGTAAGACTCCAATGCACCAATAAAAGCATGTTAAAAAAATAAAATTCTTTAAGTAAAAAAAAGTATATGGTCTGAATTAAAAATTATAAGTAGCATACAAATTTACTTACCCATTCTATTTTTGCTAAAACTGAAGCAAAATAGCAATTTTATGATGCATAGAAATGCAGAGTAAATAATGAAAACTGGCAGGCATAAAATAAGTTTTTCCCAAAAGGGGTTGTCTTTACATGAAGTCTTTTAAATATTTTGTGTATAGTAGTTGGATAGAGCAATAACAGTGATTCAATAGTTATTTACTTTATGAAATGTCATTAGCAATGAGAATGCTTTAAAATGAACTAAAATTAAAGTATACCATAGATCTATATAGAAAGACATTTAAGTGGTTGTCAAAATGTCCATTTTCTATGTTTATTTATATACCAAATTCTTTTTATATAGTCAGATAAAAGTAGTGATCTATAGAACTTGAAATCATGTGATTTTTAATTTAAAATGTTTTAATAAGGAAAAGTAAATTTTGCTTATATGTTCTTTTTAATAAAAAAATATAGCAAAATTTTTTTCTCACTGTCCTTATATTTTTAAAAATAGGGATCAATGCTCCTGGCTTTTTTTTTTTTTTTTTTTGCAGTACCGGGGATTGAACCCAGAGGCATTCTACCTCTGAGCTATACCCCTGGCCCTATTTTTTATCCTTTATTTTGAAACTGGGTCTCACAAAGTTGCGGAAGCCTCACTAATTAGCTGAGGCTGGCCGCGAACCCGGATCCTCCGGTCTCAGCCTCCCAAGTACTAGGATTACAAGCGTACGCCACCACACCCAGCTGCTCCTGGCTTTTACAAAGCTTATTTTTTTTTAATTTATTTGTCTTGTGTGATTTGTGATATTAATATTTTCATTAGCTTCTATTCAAATTATCAATTTAATTTATTAATTGTATCTTTCAGTATTTTTGAACAGATTAAGGTATAAAGTTGTGATTATATCTAGGTCATTTCTGTTTGTTCATCTAACAAACTCAACATCCCAATCAAAATTCTATATTTCTAATAAAATATGCTTTTTTTTGGTACTGGGGATTGAACCCAGGAGCATTCTACCCTTGAGCTATATACCACAGCCATTTTTTATTGTTGAAACAGGGTCTCACTAAATTGCTTTGGCTGGCCTCCAACCTGCAAACCTCCTGTTTCAGCCTCACAAGTATTGGGATTACAGGCATGTGCCACCACTCCCAGCAAAATATGCCTTCTTTTAAAATATGTGCTTTTGGCTTCTTTTTGGCTAGTTATATATTAACACACACAGTATGTAATAAAATAAAAACAAAAACTATTTTCACAGTCTGGTTCAGTACACATGAAGGTTTCCTTCATTCTATTCTATATCCACATCCTTTTCTACCCTAAAAATCATGCATAATGGAGAATGGGTGAAATATCATGGTTTTACAAGAAGTGTGTAATGCATGTGGATGAAATGTACAAAAACAAGCAATTCCATGATAGTTAGATATCTATATTTAGGCAAAATTGTTAAGCAGCCATGGTTATAGTGAACCCTGACTGTCCAGTATCCCGTGTGTCTCCACCAGCCTTCCCATGCTCCATGCTTCTCAATTCTTTCTTCCATTTACTTGCCTGTCTCATTTCCTTAGGTTCTGCTGGTGGTAATTTGATAAACTAACTTTTTGAAAATAATTTGCTCAAGCCCAAGGTGAAATAATTTGTATTTCAAAAATTAGATTTCATGGGTATTACTTGCTAAAGTAAAGACATCTCATAAAAAGTATTTAAAGGATTTTGGTATATTAACAAATAAGAATCCTCTTCTTAAATCATGTATTAATAGTCCCATCCTCATCATGTAGGCCCATAGTCAGATAATTTGTCTAAAGCATAGAGGACTGAAGTCAAGCTTGAGGTATAAATGGGCCAGCTGGTTTGCTATTCCTTTCAGATGAAATAAACATAAAAATCTCCTGTGTGGACCAAAGTGTGTGCATGACTGGGTGGAGATCCATGGCTACTACTGGAAGAGCAAAAGTCCCCATTGATGGTAAGTCAGTGGCTTTGCCTTAAGAAATGAAGGTCATAAATGAGAGATAGTGTCATATGATTTAAATAAAATCAGAATACATTTATTGACTGTGACTTTGCATGTATAGAAGAGATATTTCTGGCAATAAATTCAAATGACTACAGAAATATTTGAAAATGCATATGCAATCATTCTACAAAGATATGGAAACTCTCAGAAAACACTTTGATTTTCAGACAACAAAGTATGCCCTTGCCCCCAGAGAATAGGCATAGATCTTTGAAAGCTGAAAATTATTCAAATTGATTCTCTCAGATTTTGTTGGATGTTTGCTGTGTTCACATTACAGTTTCCATTTTAAATTGCTCAGGGTTTTATTTTTTAAATGTTTAATTTTTTGCTTTTGTACAAACACATTGAAATGAGGACTGTAAAATTTGATTTTATTAACCATGTACATACAATGATAAAGAAGACAGCCCCTCTAAATAACCCATTTGGATTTCTCTTATTATTTCTCCTTTACTTCCTTTATGGGCCCTGTCCTTTCCAGAAACAGAGAAGGCTACATTTCTTCTAACTAAAAGTGATCATCTACTTTGGGTCAGAAGAAATTGAGACATTGATTAACTACTATCTTTTATAACCAACAATTCCCTCTATTCCCAGAGCCCGCCCAGTCTTTGACCCAGCCACCCACTACCACTTGCCCACAAGAGCAACTGCCACAGAGTGACGGCTAGGTAAGTCCGCACATGGACACATGGACAGGAAACTCTTCTTTGACAGGTGCCGCAAATGAGCTTTATTGGAAGTGGAGTCTCCAGCAGTGGTCTGTGGAAGTAGCTTCAGGCTTTCTCCCACAATCCGGCCATACCAAGAAACTTGGCATTTGTCATCCCCCCACATACATATTCTCATCTATCCTCTTCAACCCATCCCATCAGCTTTTGTTTTATTGCTCAAGCACAAGAGATGTATCTATCCATTCTGTATTTTCTGTTTCTAAACATAAAACTCATACTTAACATCTTAGTATCAAACAAAAATAGGAATTTCAAATTTCATTTAAAATTTAATAAGTTAGATGTCAACTAAATTAATTTTCCATATTAAGAATGCTAAGGTATTAAGAATGCTTCCATTTGTTTTGGGTTTGGTATGGTTCTCAAAAAAATAAAAAAATAAAACCTAAAACAAAACAAAAGTACTTTGTAAGCTCTGTTCCCTGCTGGTGCCACCTTCTAAATTAGTAGAGCCTGTGTTCAACCAAACCAGGGAGCATGTTAAAAAAAAAAAAACACTTTCAGGGATTTCTAAACACAGAGAGTTACTTAGGCATTGGGATGATCTGGCACAATCTGTCTAATCGTTCTCTTCAGATTTCCTAGCATGCAACTAAACCCCACAGGGAGAGAAAAAGTTCCTTGGCTCACTCTGTAATTCTTGCTTGACCCATATATTATGCTAGTTCAAGTAGAAATCTGCTGAGAAGCTTACAAAAAATATATATGAAATGCTCTTTAGGGACAATTTTGACACCTTTGATAGAAATGCCTACAGATGTACACACAGCTTCCTCCTCCACAGGCCCTGCCCACTGCCTCCCTGGGCTGGGGGGGGGGGCTTTCTTTGTTGCTTTTCAGCATTTCAGCAGCTTAAATCACCAGCCCTTAGAAAGGAGGATCATGTAGGCAGAAAACATCTAAATTGTATTCTGCCACCATTTCTAGCTACCTCTAATAATTTGCAAGAATTTTCGTGATAAATAAGTAATGACAATTGTTTTTATTGAAATCAGGAGAGTTTGATTTCAAGGGAGCCCATGCATTTAAACAACAAAGGCCTCAGAGTCAGAGCTGTGTGTTCTTTTATCGGCCATCCCACCCCTCTGACTTCCTGATGGTTCACCCATAAAACAGGGATAAGAATATCTGAATGACTACCTCAACCACTTAGTGTGATAAAATGAGAAATGGATGACAAAACACTGTACAATGTGAAGTACTATTCAAATGCAGAGCATTATTTTAAGAATGCAGGTGGGATTATATGAACTCCATTGTGAGGACTGAGATGGGAGAATTTTCTCCAAACATGTAAAATTATTACTAATACTTCTGCAGGATGTGACTAGTGAACAGAAACTTGCTGCCTCTTTACATTTATATCTATGATCTGTTCTTCCCAAGGTTTAAACAAATTATATTACATTTTATATAAATTTAATCCTATATCATGTTTGCTATTAGGCATTTGGCAAAATGCATGCTTCAATTATATTATTGGTACACTTTTAGTAGCGGGGAAATAATACATTTATATTTTAGAAAACAGGGCATTTCATTTATCATCTATTAGGACAAAATTAAACAAGAAAACATGCCATGTTATCTAGTGTTCCTTATGATTGTGATTTCAATAGTGACTTCTAATTCAATCATAGCACTTCGAATGTAAGGAATGCCTATTTGAACATTATTTAAAGGAAACTGATTAAAAACATTTTCATACAAAATTTAAGAACCAAATCTGTGATAAAAATCTTACAAAATAATTACACAGTAATACTTAAATCACAATACTTAAATATAAAGAATGAAGTAAGGGAAATATTTGATTACTGTGACATAATGTAATATTTCAAGTAAGAAAATGAATAACATGAAGAAATCAACTTATTTGATGGGAGAAAAGGTGAGAGGTGGAATTTAAAGTATTTTCAGAAAGTACTTGTAAGACTAGCAAGGACAGGGAAACTGTGCTCTGGTGATAATCCATAAACGGGCTAAGAAAACACATATTCAGGATTAATACTAATATTTAAGCTAATTATTTCCTGATTTACCTGGAAAATTTAATAAACATCTCCATCCATTGCCTTCAAACAGCTGATTAATTGGGAGAAGAACATATTAAATGTTTTTATTTTTCAGAATATAAAGAAAAATGTAATAGGAGTATACAAGGCTTGGATTTAATTTTGTGGTGATACCCACAAATTTGAGTATTTTGGGGATGGGAAGTATTTAAGAGGGCTAACACTGCTATCCTTTTTTTTTTTAAACCTTTAAGATATGTTTTTAAATTAAATTTGAAGATAATGTCACAATCACCCTAGTTTGATTCCTGTCCCCGGCAGTGGCACTCTTCCTTGGGGAAAACACCAATGTTGGGGCCAGGCTAGTTTCCTTTCTGAATACAGCTATGGGATCAAGGTTAGCTGCATCTCCAAGCATGGGCCCATGGGATTCACCTTCATCTATCCAGAAGCATGGGACTGCCAAGAAGCTCAGACATGGGAGAAACAGTGGAAATGCTGCCCAGGGTCGCCCAGCCCCATCATCTATTTACATTTTCATGTAAGCTCTGATGTTCTTATTGTTATTTTCCTTCTATCTTATGTTTTCCATGTGGAACTTTGTTTTGCTTCCAAATGTTTTATAAAGCTCTCACTAGCAATGGGGTAGTCACTATGCTCTACTGCAAGGAATCAAATGAGAAAACAAAAACTGACACACTCATTTTATGCTGCATCATATAACAATGGCTCAGAACCCAGTAGTTTATGAATGAAATAAAGATACTTTATTTGTTACACAGGCACTTGGATATTCACATGCCCAACACATCTGATACACTTAACAACTATGGAAACACGAATGGAAAATGTCTGCTTGTAGGATCAAGAGAGAACTTTCACCACATAAAGGTGAATGAGTGCATTAACATTTTTTTCCTTGACTTTCCTCTAAGAATTTCCAAAAGTTACACTTCAAATAATATGCAACAAAACTGATCTACATTCCAACTGGTATGCTAACTTGAATTGTGAGCAATTTAAACTTTTATCACAATGCAACATATTTATAGTCATGCTTGAACATATTAGGTTAGTAGCATGCATTCCATTCTGCAATATGAATACTGTTAATCTATTTCCCACAAAAGTCAAAAGATGCCCAGTGCATAGAAAAATACAAATCACCGTAGTCAATATATTACGAGACTGATCTTGGGACTTACATGGTGATGATGAACTCCTAAAATGCCATGCCCACAAAAGCACATTAAAAAGTGGATAAACATATTTTATCAGACAATCTCTAAAAAGTAAAGATGAGAGTTTTAAATGTGGGGGATGTTCTTGCTGTGTGCTTTGAACAGGGCCTTTCTGCTCACCTCCTTCTGGCTTCACTGGTCCATCGGACATCACCTTCCTGAGGGCTAGCTGGCTTTGGTCTTGGTTGCCATTGGCTGGTGGAGGCAGATTATCAGACTGAGTTCTTTGAATGGGGAGGACTCCTGCTATGCTGTGTCTGTGCTGCTTCCTGGCATGATTAGACTGACCGCTTTTATGTGCTGCTGTGGCAGTGTGGGTGAAATGGAAACCCAGAGTATGTATCCTCAGATGGAACCAGCTTAAATGTTATTCATGCAAACAGAAGTGTTCTTTTGCTCTACTTAAATTGTGTCTTCAAATGCCAAAATGACACCACATGCACAGCACTAAAGGGGGTTAAAACTGGCTGTTTCTTTGAAAATGATGACGGGGAGATGGGGAAACAACAATCAATCTCATTGCCTGGCTAATGCCACTTGGAAGTAACAGTGCACTTAGGTTTTTATATAATTATATTGATTGACTTTATTTTCACAAATGAAATGAAAAAATACAGCAGTTAAGATGGGTGACTTGCTATAATTTGATTTACAGTTACTAGACACAGCACATCTTGACTTTGAAATGATTCAAATGATTAAGAAGAAAAGTAACCTGTAAATTCTCTGTTATCATATACAAAGTGTGATCCAAAAGAATGGACCCAATTGTGCTCCTTAATGAGGTTACAATACCTCATCACATATGCTATACATATACTAATATGTATTTTTAAAGAATATATGAAACATGATTTTCTGCACAGATTTTTCAAAAGACTATGAAGATTCACACATGGAAAACTACAATGTCTCACATGCATAATTTCTTAGTGTTTTTAAGCATTGACTCGAAATGGCTTTTTCCCCTATGTTCTAGAACTTCATTGGTGGTTTCACTATTCTTCTGCCTAAAATTTTTGAGTGTTTTTAGGTGAAGAATCTCATTGCTAGTCTCTAAATACTTGTGTGTGTGTGCTTTTTTGGTGTAATGCCTGGAAAACTGGCAACTACTTGTGCTTATAATTTCTGCATTCTAAAGCATGTTTAAGTGCACACAAAAAGGACACACAACATTGCTTTGCCTGCAAACATCACAGACACAGCTACCAAATACTACGAGCCAGGTTGGATGGATGGTGGAAACAAAGGAGAAACAGCCAGTTTTACTGCAGTCTATGTAAATTAAAAAAAAGAAAGAAACTATATAAGAAAGAGCATATTTATGTATTGATACTATTCTTACACAGACAAAGGGACAGAGAACAGAGTGAGCAGGAGATGCCAAAAACAGAAAGCAAACAGGGAAGGACAGCAGGAGAGAAAGGCAACAGATGAACATTAAGCTGCCATGCTGAGGAATTTATTTGCGTCTTTTACTTGGTTGAATGCGGAGCTGTTGCACGGCGGCTTCGGCAGCAGCTATGGCAGCCCCTGCATCTTCCAGGTGGGTCTGAGTGACGCTGGTTTTGCTTTGACTGCGAGATGGTCCATGAGAGCGGAGGTGGCCTTCAGATGACGATTTTGAGCTACCAGGACTACTATGGGATTTCTCAATGGTAGGAACCTGCATGTCTGTTTACAAAAGGGTAGAAAGTTAAAGTTAAAATGGCTCCAGTCTCCTTCCTACCAAGCTTGGTCTACACATAATTTGAAACTGTCTAAGATGTATGTTAATATTGTCTTTTATGATTCGTTTATGTAACTGCTTAACATATAGTAATGTGATTAATCATTTGGAAAACAATTTGGGGGATGAAAGGAAAAAAGGATCATAGCCTTGAGAAGAGATACATTCATAAAGAGGAATGCATTCTAACTCACCTCAAGTAATAAATGTATTAATTTTTCGTTTCACCCTGCAACTCTGCTCATTCAAGGAGAGATCAGGTAAGAGATAATAGGCTTACACTGCTGCGGGAGAAATTTTAAGCAAAAATATAGTGAATTTTTGGATGAGGAGTGAGATTCACTAGGCCATAATAAATTTGGAGATTGTAGAATTATTGTTTCAGCCAGCTTTGGAGAATGAATAGATCACACATTTGCTAAGGTAGTCATAGAAAGAGAGGTTTTATACTCATCGTCTTGCAGAAAGTAAAGCAGGGAAAACTTGAGATCACTAAGTGGAATCCATAATAGATCTATAAAACTCATTCAAATAATCTGCAGCATGCAGTGTAATCAGGAGTTCACCATATCAACTCAATAGCCTACTAGACATGGCCTTAGTTTCCTATCTTCTAAAACACTTACATTTATAATCTATTTCCTCCTAATGTACACAGAAGCACTTTTCAATATGATGTACTTTCTCAGAAGTACATGGGATACAAGGAAGCAATACTCAGGTCTAATATAAAACATTTTATTTAATACTTATAAATAGCTCAATATATCTAGATAAAATATCACATGTTTATCCTGGAACTCAACTTATGATGAGGATTAATGTGTTGGATGATGTTGACAATAAGCCTCCCAAAGGAAAAGCTCATTCAAATAAGAATGCTGTGTATATTGCTAAATCCAATGTATGCCATTGTTATTTAAAAAATAAAATAGCTAAAAATTAGTTTGAGTCTAATATTTAGGAGAGACTCAAGGAAATTTCCATATACCAATTGTTTGGATGATAAGAGTAAAATATTCTTGATATAATAAGTAAAAATCAGGAGGTAAAATTGTATTTATAGAGTAAGACTATTTATGAAAAATCAGAGATCCAAACAATTAAAAGGAATATATAAATAGTAATGAGGATTATGTTTAGTCAATGTGCTAGAAGGGAATTTTATATTTTCTTTACAAAATAACCCAATCCATTTTCTAAAATCATATTGTCATGGATTTTGTGAAATATAAAAGGCCAAATAGTTCATACAGTCAATCTCCTCCATTTTACAGGTTGATAAATGGAGTGTAAAAGTAAAGATTGCAAAATCACACACCTAAGTATGTGCTGATGTGAAACTAGAGCCATTTCGGCCAATTCTACACCCACTCTTTTCATGACATTATACCTTTTTGCAACAGGCTCTAACTTTTCAAAATACATTAAATATATAGACACATTCAAGAAGATACTTAGTAAACAAATAGACAAATCTTTTTCTACTTGAAATATCTCCTACCCTTTGATGGGTCAGGGAAGATACCATGGCTTCTGCTTTTGATGACAGATGGCTTTGGGGACTGTTGGCTGCTCTGACTGGAATGCTTGCCATGATCAATACTTTCAGTCTGTTCTTTGAGCGGATACCACCGAGGAGTGTTATCAAGGTGAGATGTGCTAGATAAATCAATCAGTACCTGAAAAAAGAGTACAGGAAATCATTACAACTTATGGATCAAATTATAATTCAGTCATTTTTTCTGTAATATAAAATTCATTCAAGGATATAGACCAAAAGACTCAGTATAACTTTTGAGGATGATTATGATATCTTCGTTAATTTCTTTTTTCTTATCTTTCTTCACCCATAATATCGGGAACAATGTCTTATGCATATTGAATGCTTAATAAATGTGATTAAACTGAACTATATAAAATCTTTTACTATTAACTAAATTATTTGAATATTATATAAAAAATAGAGTCATAAGTCAATCTTTTCATGAAAAAAAACCTTTTTTGTTATATGAACTTCTAGTCCTAAATTCAACTTGCAACTTTGAAAAATGTATGACTTTAGTCACAAGAAGGACAAAATGAAAATAATGAATAATTTTCAATTACTAACTTGTTTTTTCTATTTTAAAACACTTTAATATTTGAAATAGAGATATGACTAACAACTGACGATGAGAAAGCATTGTGTCATGGTTTAATCAATAGCAGTTTTTCTTAGTGGTACATAAATAATGATGCATTTTACAGCTGCTGTAATAAATTTCATAGTTGCTATAATAAATATACAGTTTGAAGATATATATGTATATATGTATATTACAGTACAATGGGTATTTGCCATATATGCCATAGGCTCATGTAAACAAGACACTAAATTGGACTTCAACAAGTCAGTTTTTTGAAATAAGACATTAAGTCAGATATTGCTCCTAGAGCAGCCCTACCGACGATCAAGATTAGTCCAAGTGGCTGGCCTAGGATGGAGTCTGAAGGTGAGTGTTACATGGTTTGATTTTGGCAGGAAAGAGAGTTACAGAGTCT
Source organism: Glis glis (assembly GCA_004027185.1). Classification (NCBI taxonomy): domain Eukaryota; kingdom Metazoa; phylum Chordata; class Mammalia; order Rodentia; family Gliridae; genus Glis; species Glis glis. The sequence goes on from PVJS01002531.1 coordinate 51,005, forward strand.
TAAAAACTAAAGAAGCCCTCACTATTGCCTAGACTACACAACTGCTTTATATAGTCTCTATCAAAAAGATATCACATTTTATTGGTTTTAGATTTCTTGTAGATCCTTTCTTTAAAAATCATAATCCAAAATTTCTGCTCTAAGTTCCTTAAATAAAATAGTTTAGGAACATTGTAGATTAAAAAAAACTCAAGATCTAATCACTTCACTAGACTTCATAATTAGGTTATTCTGATTCCTTATAAAATTATATGAAAATTGTTTGTTTCTTCCTATTTCTAGTTTTGCTTTTGATAACATCTGAGAAAATTTCTTATATTTAATCATAAATAATAATATAAAATGTTACCTCAAGTCATTCATACATATACTGAGGAATAGTAATTAAAGAACCTGAAATTACATTTTTAGAAATCTCATTTTAGAATATAAATTTGTTTCCTCAAATCTCATTTGAACTCACAGAATTATTGCTGTGCATACTTCAAAAATGATTTAATCTTCAAATTAATTATACAATATACCAAGTAGTAGGTGAAAATCATTTCTCAAGTTGCTGTTCATCTAGTCAAAGAGTAACTCAGAAAATAAATTCTATCTGCAAAAGGATTTTATTCAGAAATGGATATTTTATAAACTTAAAGAAATAAGTTTATTTAATTGGTGCCTTATGATGGCAGAAAATAAGGACAAGGAAATCAAACTTACCTCCCCTAGGAAGTCATTGGAAGAAAATCTATCATAATCCCAAACTGTCACCTCCAGGGTTTTCTTCTTTAGCTACAGTTCAAATAAAACTGTCATCAACCCTATTTTTACATCATAAATTTTCATTATATTCATACAGTAGACTACCTTATTTTCACCCCTGAATCCTTTCCATTTCTGTAAAATAACTTGAACTTTTATCTAGAACTAGCATTTTTTTAGTAAATATTGTGTAATACTTCAATGGTTATTTTGGGGTCCAATCTAGTGTTTGATCTTAAGGGATTTCATTATTTTGTGAAGAAAATAGTAACTCTTATTTCCTATTGTTCTATCCATCCCCCATGCACCCATTTTTAAAAATAGCAGAATCTGTTAACACCTTTTATTTATTTTATTTATTTATTTTTTGTGGTACTGGGGATTGAACCTAGCAGCATTGTACATCCGAGCTATACCCCCAGCCCTATTTTTTATTCTTTATTTTGAAACAGGATCTCACTAAGTTGCAGAGGGCCTCATTAAGTAGCTGAGGCTGGCTACGAACCAGGATCCTCCGGTCTCAGCCTCCCAAGTACTGGGATTACAAGCGTGAGCCTGCACGCCCGGCTGACACCTTTTAAATATAAGAAATTCATAGAGTGCAAAAATATCAAGGATTAAAATATTTATATGATAGCTCTTTATTTTAGTGTTTTCCAAAAAATATACTAGCACTGTCTCATTTTGGCAGGTGAATTTGACTTACTTCAAATTAAAGAACCCATATTATAATTTATATCGTTTCAACTTTAATCAACTTAATCTTTCAGAGGACAAAAGTCTCATTTTGAAAGACAACTGGCTTGTAAAATGTTTTGTATGGATGATATTTTCCTGTCCTATTAGTATTCTCTTTTCTTTGAATTTAACTTTAGAGGCTATTTTCTGCAATTCATGGAAAGGTATGGAGTACAGATTTTTAAAAGCACATTTGATGCCATTTTGCTTAGAGTCACTTAGTGATAATCTTGTGTCCTGGTTATCACTCTGTCTTCTTCTGTACAGTATAGTCATACAATGCCTCCTCTCAGGAGGCCTCAATTTCAAATGAAGATGAATTCCTAAAACATTGTTTGGTGGAGTAATACATTGGGATGCATTGAATTTTATTTTTCCTTTGTATTATTTATGAAAGTCAAGGTACAGCCAGTTGAAAAACATTTTCCCCCAAAGTATATGACCCAGTCAATTGAACATTTTAAAGTTAAGTAATAAATGGAAAATGTTCCAGTAATCATGTTTCATTTGTTCATTATCTTGGTTGCTTTGTCAAAATGCGTACATTTACTTTCCCCCTTTCTTTGAATTTCACTCATTTCTTTCCATTGGCTACATTTCTTGTATGTATTTTATTGAACTCTTTTTGTTTATATGGTAAAAATTGATATGGGTCCCAATCTTTCAATAGTTTTGCCAGTGCTATATTTCTATTAGCCTAAATCTGCCACCTAGAAAATATTATTACATACCTGTTCCATAGAAATACTCTTATAAATTACTGTTTGATTCCACTCAGGATTAAGGCTTTTCTGAACATATTTAGTCCTTCTCTTGTACTCAGCACTGAATTGGAAAAAAAGAAAGTTATTTTGATTATTCATCTTAACTAATGACTTCACAGTCAAATTGAAGGACATGCAGACTTTTAAAGATGTTTTGTTTCAAATTAGTATATAATCATCTCATCATCCTTGTGTCTTAAACCTTATTTTAAGTTGAATGCACAATGGCAATTTAAAAACATGTTGGATGTCTTTAGTTTTGTTTGCCCTAATGAGTTTTTTTTAAAGAAATGCCTGTAGGTGTTCTAACTATACTATAATTTTAGAAACCTCACCCTTTCTTGACTGTAGGATGTAATTACATAAACTATATGGTAACGTCAGTATCTCCTTGCCCCATAAATACTAATTTGGTCTCTAACTTTCCAATAGTTTTACATCTAATTGTGTCAGCGAAGCTAAATGGTCTTTCATTTTTTTTTCTAAAAATATAGTAATGACTGCATTAACTAAGAAAAGGATGAAGAATGGCTGTTGCTGTAGCTGAAATTCCATAACATTTATAAAATTTTAAGTATATATTCTGACACTCTTGGTAAAGTATGATATGTAACATAGTTATAAAACAATTTTAATTAAATATAAACTTTTTGCTATTGAGAATCAAACTCTAGTTTACCACTCACTTTTAGTGATGGCTCTGCAGCCAAGTAAGTATCTCCCATCTCTCTCTGGTTTTATTCTCTTACCAGCCAGGTGCAGGGACAGTACTTCCCAACAGCGACTGCATAATGGGGTCACTTGGGGATCTGAGCTCTGGTGGAGGAGGCTGTTAGCCCCTGACCCCCTCCACCCCTGCACCCTCAAGGAGATCTGGTTTAATTAATCAGCATTAGGATTTTTGAAAGCTCCCAGGTAAATCTAATGTGTAGCGAAGATCAAGACACACTGAGTTTGTATCTCATAACACTTCACACATCCACCATTGTGAGCTGAATCCAATTTAAAAAATAAAGCAGTATTCTTCTCACTTCTAACCAACTCATTTGAATGTATAAAAATTAGACCAGGATTTGATGATTTTATCATTCAAGATAAATTGCAAACCCTTTGGAGGAAATGTATAGATAATGATTTAAAGAAACAGGAACTCTTATAGTCTGCATAGAAAGTATGTTTGCACATACACTTTTTCCATTACTTTGTCAATATGTAGTAAAATTTAAGTTTATGTACACCAAACATCCAGAATATTCCACATGTACTTATTCCACTTCTACCCTAAAGAAATTCTCCCACCTATGCACAGGAAATTTGCCCAAGAACATTAATTTCAACATTGTTTCTAATACTAAGACAATAAAAGAATGAATAACTACCTCATGCTATATTCAATCAATGAAATACTAAGTAGCAGTTAAAATGAATTAAATAAATCTCCATATATATGCAAATGAATAAATCTTGGGAAAATAATAAAAAAATTTGCAGAAGGATAAATGTAGTAAAGTATCATGATATGATATTAAAATCTTATGAAGTAATAGTATATTTTTTTAGTATACATGTATATAACACATCAATATTAATATAAGAAAACAGGAAGTATGGATATTAAATTAAATTTAGTGGTTATTTTAGGTGGACAAGAAGTGATTTCAGAAGCCTCCAGGGGTATCTGTAAAATATTTTTTATTAGACAAACATTCTAAGCAAATACAATAAACTATTTTTTTTTTTTGCGGTACCGGGGATTGAACGCAGGGGTGTTGTACCTCCGCGCTACGCCCCCAGCCCTATTTTTTTTTTTTATAGTTTATTTTGAAACCGGGTCTCACGAAGTTACGGAGGGCCTCACAAAGGAGAGAGAGAGAGAGAGAGAGAGAGAGAGAGAGAGAGAGAGACAGGGAGAAAGAGAGAGAGAGCTGAGGCTGGCCGCGAACCCAAATCCTCCGGTCTCCACCTCCCAAAGTACTGGGATTACAAGCGTTCGCCACCACGCCCGGCTTTACAATAAACTATTAAGATTTGATAAAACTGGATAATAAGCACATATGTATTTGCTAAGGTATTTTAATAGTTTTCAGTCACTGAAAAATTTTATAACAGAAAATTTAAAAAAATTTGGTAAACTATGTCCCTTTATATTTTAGGTATTGGTTTTTTGTTTGTTTTTTTGATAATGACATAGGAAAAAATAATGTGACCACTTTTAAGCTGATAGCAAACTTTGGTTGGTACACTAGAATAGCAGCTATTCCTCTAAGGAGGTATACTAAGAAAACAAAACACATATGGTAGTATGAGTTTTAAAGTTTCTGCTTATTTTAGGCTTAATTATCAAAGTGGGGAGATCATATGAAACTATATTAAGGATAAGATTCATAATACAGTGACAGCAGTAAAATTATTTTTTCAGATTCTAAAAATTTGAATCTCTGTAATTTTAACAAGATAAAAATAAATGTCAAATGCAAACACTAAAATTATGGATATGCATGTGTCAAAATCATCCTTAGTGTTGCAATGTTTTCAAAAGGATTTATCAGTCACTATCTTTTCTTAATCCATAAATATGAATAATAATTATTAAAATTTTTCGTATCCACCTTTACTCAGTTTTTTCACTTATATTGCAAGCAAGAATTATTAAATACCGACTCTGTACTGGGAACTTTGCATCTTTATCAAGATGTACAACTGCAAAACCTTTTCTTAATTGTATTAACAATATGGTCATATATTTGACTAACATATCATCATATATTTGATTCATGCATGAAAACCACTTTATAAAGTAAGCATACTAAAATGATAACTTTTATTAAATTCCTAATTTTTTCTAGGCAGAGTTCTAAATCATTTTTGTGTTAACTCATTTAATCCTCAAAGCATCCCTATAGGACAGATACTAGTTATTATTCTACTTAATACATAAGAAAAATGAAACCCAGAGGAATTAAGGTATGCTGGTAATGTTGCATAGTTATTAACTGGTAGGTTAGTATTCAAACATAGTGAATTTGATTCCTTTTTTTAAACATATGTTATAGGAACTTAATTGATTAGTCCCATTATAAAATGTCACCAATCCATCTATTTTCTGAATTGTAGGCTTTATTAGCTGAGGTGTTTAACTCATCTTTATAATATTGTTACCCACCTTAATTAAAATATTTATTTTTTTATTCTTATTTTTATTTATTTATTTATTTTTGCGGTACCAGGGATTGAACCCAGGGGCATTCTGCCTCCAAGCTACACCCCCGGCCCTATTTTTTTATCCTTTATTTTGAAACTGGGTCTCACGAAGTTGCGGAGGGCCTCACTAAGTAGAGAGAGGAGAGAGAGAGAGAGAGAGAGAGAGAGAGCAAGAGAGCTGAGGCTGGCCGCGAACCCGGATCCTCCAGTCTCCGCCTCCCAATGTACTGGGATTACAAGCGTGCGCCACCACGCCCGGCTAAATATTTATTTTTTAACAGATTCATTCAGAAGTAACCTAAACTGGGCACAAATTAAGATGTTCATTTTAGTAGATTATTTTAACCTTATTAATGAGTTCAATTATCTAATTCTCTCCAGATTTGACATTCATTGCTTTTAGTAAACACAGGCTGCCCCTTTGCCCCTGTGACTGGCCTGTGCAAACACCAATGAAATCTTTTGCCATCTTTTCTTTTGAATTTGCATTTTCTGACATGCAGTGCTGGCCCCCAGGGATTGCACCCAGGGGGGCGTTCTACCTCCAAGCTACACCCCTGGCCCTATTTTTTATCCTTTATTTTGAAACCAGGTCTCACGAAGTTGCGGAGGGCCTTACTAAGTAGCTGAGGCTGGCCGCGAACCCAGATCCTCCAGTCTTTGCCTCCCAAGTACTGGGATTACAAGCGTGCGCCACCATGCCCGGCTCCTTTTTCTTTCTTATCTGGCAAACCCACTACAGTACAGTTCCGTTTTAGAAGATTACATTGATGGTGTTACATGATAATTAGGCCATTCCTAATAATCAAAGATTTACTAATATGGGAAAATAAAGTCAATTCATTAAGAAAATCAGGTGCTTATCTTAATACATTTATATATTTTATCCCCTTGAAGTTTTGACTAATTTCCTTTTTCTTTCATTTGTTTTTATTGGCTATTTTGTTATAGATAGATATGCTTTAAGGATGTCACAAGAAAATATTTTAAATTCAATTATTCCACTCTAAACCAGTAGAAAGAAGAGTTCTCTACATTTTTTAGTTCTAAAAGAAAAAAATTGTGAGAGGAAAGAATGTAATGAGTTTGTTGTATTTATTTTCATAGAATTATCTGAAACATTGAAAGTAGTAGTTTCTTTTATTTGGCTTTCCTTTTTCCTTTACTGGACTCACTGTGTGTGTGTGTGTGTGTGTGTGTGTGTGTGTGTGTGTGTGTATTAAAAGTAAGAAATACAGAGCATATCACAATTTTCAAGCTCCATTTTTCTATGTAGCAGTATATTTATTATCTGTCACTTTATTTTCCTATCTGTTCCCTGAGAGTAGAGGCATCCCCTGCCCTGTTTAAAACATATGTGTACTCCTCCGCTTTTCTTTAAAGTCTATTGAAATAAAATAAGTTTGGCCATTATATTTCAATACATATAATACCTTTCCTGGGGGAACTAGTTTGATATGCTAACAAGGATGTTTAGAGAAAGTCTAGCCAGTAATTGGGCTTCCAGGCATAATGACAGCTAAAACTAGTTATAATTAGCAAAATCTCATTAGTGAGAAGAAATTTGCACTTGCCAAATAGTGTGATAAGAGAAAACCAAGAGACACATCAGATGTGCACATTTCCATTTCTTAATTATCTGGGGCACGTATGAGTTCACAGACTACTTGGATTCCTTCCTTTTCATTCTCTCACCTCATCTTGCTTGACATTTATTCTCTCAGAGCTTGAGTTATATTAATCAAAGGGCAGGAGGGAATAAAAGAAGATGGGAAAACTGGATCAGTGTAATTTTTTATTAGTCAACAGGACTTTCATCATTTTAATTTTAATCTATTACATTTGTTATTAAAGAAATGTTATCTGGTTTTCTTCATACTATTATTAAATAATTTGGTATAATTGAGTAGCCCAAGAATACTGTACCTCAATCTTTCTTCTCTCTCTCTTTGGAGAAATAACTTACCATTGGCTACATGAAATTTATTTTCATATTACTAGCAATGATAGTAGCAGCAATCATTTATTGAAAGCTTATTGTGTGCCAGATATGTGCTTACCACTTTTGGTTCATTACCCCATGTATTTCACAAAAATCCCATGAAGGAGGCTATTATTCCTAGTTAGTAATAGGGAAAATAGTTTTAGATAAATCTCATGGCTTTTACATGACAGGGCTGAAATTCAAACCCAAGTTCTGAAGGACTTCATTGGCTTCCATAGTCTAACTTACAATTTCAGCACCTTGTCATGGTTGTTCCCTCTCACACCGACAAATCTCAAAGATACGATGCAAGTGAGTTTTAGGTGAGAGATTGACTTCTAGAACTTCCAAACTATAATCCAAAACAATCCAGACTCATTCAACCATTATTTACATTTATAAAACATGATCTCCTCTAAATACAATCATCACTCTGATAATGATCCCCTATTTTCTCTAGAAAAAAGACAGAAAAATTCTGAATAATGTGATTGATCACGTCTATTCCAAAAATGACACTATCTCTTTGAAACAGGTAATTTCACATATCTGCCCAAAAGAAGTGGATTGGGCTCTATGATGAGAGAACTAGCCACAAGAAGAAACCCATCACAGCATCAAAATTTACTGCTGATCATAATTATGTGGCTGCAAGGAAATGAAAAGCTGCTGGGTAAGGCTGTGGGGACTAATCCTATTGTTTGAGATATTTCAGTACCTATACCTTTAAAAATCAGAAGCAGCTTCTTTTGGGCAATGACTTGTCAGGAAAGATAAAGATGTCATATTTTAATATCTAGACAAAAGCATATACTGTACCATTAACAATCTGGGTGGGATTACAATTTTTATCACTCTACTACTACAGGTGGTACATGATTTGTTTTCCCAACTAAATAATGCCTATAATTTATAATTTAGTAAAAGATGTACAAAATAATGCTTTCAACTATGTATTAACAGATAGTCTTAGTTGATATTGTAATAATATAACATGCTATGAGTTACATCAGAACACAATTTTCTACTACTGGAAGCAAAGAAGAATTCTCTTACATTATTGCCAATACACTATGGTAAGCAGATTATGGAATTCTATATTGCATTCCAATAATTTTATGGTACAGAATGTATAAAAGCATGGAATGTTTCAATATCAAATGAAGGAAAAACACCAGACACCAACAGTCTTACAGATGAGAAACACACCTAATATCTGATATTTATTTATTTATTTATTTATTTATTTATTTGCAGTACTTGGGATTGAACCCAGGGGCATTCTACCTCTGAGCTACACCTCCAGCCCTATTTTTTATTCTTTTATTTTGAAACAGAGTCTCACTAAGTTCCAGAGGGCCTCACTAAGTAGCTGAGGCTGGCCGCGAACCTGAGATACTACTGTCTCAGCCTCCCAAGTACTGGGATTAAAAGCATGTGCCAGCACACCTGGCTAATATTTGATATTTAGAAGACAAGTGAATTCATTTAAAAATGTGACTCTAGATATTTTTTTTAATAGAAGAACTTATGCAGTTCTATTGTAAGTTCCAGGAGAACTTATGCAGTGATCGTCACATGAGAAGCCAATAGAGGTTTAGGAAAACTTAGGTTATGTCAGGGTAATATTTCCTTATTCACCTCTTCTACGTTTCTAATATTTTGTGCTTTTCTGTGTCCTATCACATCTGCTAAAGCTACTTAGAAATGTGATCAGAACAATTTGCTATAGATCTAATTTAAGAGATACCAAAATAGAGAAAAAAAGTTATAGTCTAAGTTTAAGTACAGATCAATTTACATAAAGATGCAAAAAGTATAACTCCAGGCATAACAAACAGTATAGCTTGAGACTGAAAGAGAATCAACTCTACCTTGCGTTCTGGACAACCATGACTTGACTGCATTGATTCCAAGAGCAAGAGTGAAGGATATAAGGTAGGAAAGAGAGGAAGAGAATCGTTAGGAGCAGAAGTAAGGAAGAAGATACGAGCATAATAACTAGAAAAGCTATACCATAAGAGATAAATAACACAAGGAAAATTTAATTTTAGAACTACAGTGAAAATACTACCTCACAATTATAATAAACCTCAATGCCTTGGTCACTGTAATAATTAGGAATATATATATATATATTTTGTGGTATTGGGGATTGAACCCAGGGGCATTCTACCTCCGAGCTACACCCCCAGCCCAAATTTTTATTCTTTATTTTGAAACAAGGTCTCACTAAGTTGCAGAGGGCCTCACAAGTAGCTGAGGCTGGCCACAAACCTATGATCCTCCTGTCTCAGCCTCCCAAGTACTGGGATTACAAGCGTGCGCCACCATGTCTGCTATATTAGGAATAATTTAATGAAAGATCTGGGAATTGAATATGAGCTCATATCAACTGCTATTAAGCCAATTCCACTCTTCGGGATATTTTGCTGGAGAAGTTGCATGAGGATAGCTGTGGGTGGGGCATTCGCTTTCCATTTAGCTATAGTTCTCACCATTCCCTGTTACTTTTCTCAGAATGGAATGACATATTCATAGTGCTTGTCCGTCCTTTCTAGTTATTCAAGTTTGTAACATCCTAATTAAACGATATTCTAAACATAAACATAAGTAAAACATAAACATTATAAAACATAAATAAAAGATAAGTACTCTCATGAAATATAAAAATGATTTTGCAAGATATGGTTAAGGAGATAGAAAATAAACGACAGTACTTTATTTTCATTTATTCATTAGAAACCACTAAATAGAGACAAACCCTGGAAAGTGATTTCCCTTTGTTTCCTAACATTGTTATTAAATAACACTAAAAGGTCTAATGACCAAAGCCAGAATGAAGTTTGATTTGTTATTGTTTTTGTTACACTCAATTTAAAAGAAGTAGATAAATTACACATACAACTACACATATATGTAAATTAATTAACATAAAAGATCCCCTTTCCTGGGTTATGTGTCTAGTAGGTAATGTCTCTATAAAATTGTTGAGGGTTTTAAAAAACGTTTAACAAGTTAAAACTAGAGCAATCAAACCAATCCAAAATTCTAAATTTCCAAATGAAATTATTGGGAGGATGAAATTAAAGCCTATATAACTGAATTTGATATAGCACCTAGCAATTTTCAAATTATTTTCTGGGTATTATCTAATTTGTTTCCTCTGACAAACTAAAAAGTTTGGTTCTCCATTCCTTAGCTCTCTCAATATTGACCAGGAAACTGAATCTCAAAGAAATTGGTGATCTACCTATGGTGACATAATCAATAAATAGCAGATTCAAAAATAGACTTTAACTCTAATTTGGATCTTATTCAAACAAACCAACTAGTAAAAAGTTAGAGGACATACTTTGTATGATTTCAATATTTTTAAATTTGTTGGGGTTTGTTTTATAGCCTAGAACATAGTTTTGTTGAATGTTCCATGTATACTTGAAAAGAATATATAATTTGCTTTTGAGGGGTAGCATGCTCTATAAATATCAATTAGGTCACCAAACCAACTAGGAAAATATTATAAAGCAATGGGTCAAATTAAAGAATTATTTGTAAATTTTAAAATCGTAGTTATTTTGAAATAAGTCCTTATCTTTTAGAAACATATATTAAAATATTTTTTGCATAGAAAGTTACAGGAGCTGAGATTTACTTCATAGCAGTCTGGGTAGAAGGAGTATATGAGGGTAAAATGAAACATGATTGGCCAGTAAGTGATAACTGTTGAAGACAAGCAATGGGGCCAGGGGGGTTATTATACTAGTTTCTCTGATCTGTACCACAACTGGAAATTCCCAAGCAAAAAGTAATATTCAAATGTCACCCCCTAAATAAAAAAAAAACAAAATATAAAGTCAGTTTCTTCAAATTACCAATGTAGAGTTCGTTTCATTATACCTCCATTTGTTGATTACTATGGTTTTATCATGTTAATTTGATTAATATGAATTGTTCAGATAGAAATGATTTGTAGAGGCCAAATCAGTGTTTGGAAACAACCCTTGAGTACTGATTTACATATCAGAACATAGCAATCAGCATTAATTACATGAAAATTATATATTTCCTAAGAGCACCTATCTTTTATTTATTAACTTTATTAGGTTATGGGGAATGAATCCAGGACCTTATGCATGCTAAATACTATGCTCTACCACTGAGCTATACCCTCAGCCCTGAGAACTTATTTTATATCAACAATTTATATATTATACCAGTGATCCAAAGATATTTTTCATTGATTTACCAAAGTCAACTCTTCAAATATTATTCTTATTTATTATTATTTTTAAAATACTGATTTGGAAATATTCATATAAATAGGGGTATATCAAGAAGCCATATACTGAATAGCAAAAATATCAGGTAATATATACATTCTATAAAAATATTAACTAAACATTGATTTTTCAGATAAATTTGGGAATGTGAGCTAATAAATAATTATTTAAATCGGCCACTGGTAAGTCCTTAACTATTTTCACAATCTCATTAGTCATCACCAGAAGGGTTTCCACAATCAAAATGCCAATTTGCTCCCATCAAGGCTGGTTTTAATCCAATCACTGCTCTTCCAGAATGCTTTAAAGACTTCATCATAAAGTTTCAATTCCACCTTATCTATTAATTAGAAATAAATAAATATGACATGTGGAGAAAACTTGGGAAAGGGTAATAAACTCAATTAAGGTGAGTCTTTGAAATTAGAGACTAGAAGCCATGATCACTATTTTATTTATTTTTTGGTGGTACTGGGTATTGAACCTAGAGGCATTCTATCTCTGAGCTACACCTCTAGTACTATTTTTTTAAATTTTCTTTTGAAACAGGATCTCACTAAGTTGCTGAGACTGTCCTCAAACCTGTGATCCTCCTGTCTCAGCCTCCCAAGTACTGGGATTATAGGCAAGTGCCACATGCCCGGTTATGATCACTGTTTTGTAAACATGGGCTGTCATACTTAGAAGACATTGCTTCTTTTCTTACCCTCGCCCAGGAAGAAGATACACTTTAACAAAAGGGTCAGAATAGCCATTGTTGTCTCGAGGGACGAGGTTTCTTGCTTGGAGAATATGTATGATGAGATTTCCAAGGTCATAGTTGATTTGAAGCTTTAGGGAATAGCAAAATAGTCCATGAATTTTTAAAAACATGTAATACATTATAATTCAATATTTTATTAGTTAAAAACTCTTTTAAATAAGAAGCATCAGCCCTCATTTCCATTTTATTTGAAACTGAACAGACCAGTAAATGTCTAATTTAATTGGGAGCACCCAGGCACATTTTAATTTATAGTAAACATGCTGTTCACGCTTTTCACAGTGAAAATTCCTAACTTATCTAAAATTTATTTAGAAGAAATAACATACATTGAATGCTAGTTACAATTTTACACTAAATTTCTACACTTAGGAAAATAGTACAGGCTGTTAATGGTCATTACTAGAATTACCAGGATTTTGAAGATAAATCAACTAACTGGCAAATGTATTATTATTATTATTTTTGCTGTACCGGGGATTGAACCCAGGGGAATTCTACCTCGAGGCTACACCCCCAGCCCTATTTTTTTTATTCTTTATTTTGAAACAGGGTCTTACTAAGTTGTGGAGGGCCTCACTATGTAGCTGAGGCTGGCCGCGAACCTGGATCCTCTGGTCTCAGCCTCCCAAGTACTAGGATTACAAGCGTGCGCCACCACACCTGGCTGCAAATGTATTATAAAATGCCATTTGCATTCACCAAATAATCAGTAGTGGGTGGCATAGTTATGTCATTGCAGTACTGAAATGTAATAGTATTTGAGAATGTGTAGATTTTACTGCTTCCTCCTTTACATGCTTTTGATGTTAATCCTGTAGCTCCTTTTTCTGTGGCTTTTTTTTTACAGAGTAAGAGACTGGGATAAAACAGCCTTGTTCTTTCATTTTAGATGATAATAACTAATTTGAGGATAAGCACAGAGAAAAGAGACCTTCTTGGCTCTTGCACATTGTCATTGAATAGTAAAAGAATTGTAATTCAAGTAATTATTTGAGAAACTGACATAATCTAAAATAATTGAGTTAACTATTTTCTCTCTTTCATAATTGAAAGACTGTTTTGGTTTCATAATCATCTGGAGATGGAAGGCTGAAGGAGACTGGTGATCTTGGCTCAAATCAATCATGGTGCTTCAGTGGGTATATACATGAAGAAACTGATACATTTGTATATTATACAATAATGCAGATATCTTGCTATAATGGTATTCTTTTTTATAGCCCTTTACCTTGGGCCATCCACCTGTTAGCATTTTAAATTGGAGACTAGGTAGGTAACCCATCTGTATAAACCATGGGTCATTATATATAAAAAACATTGTTAAAAGTTTGGTGGCACAAAGTCTGAAAAAAACCAAGCATGTTGTTTCTAACTTAGCTGACACAGGTTTTTGTCTGTAGGATTTTGAACAGGACTCAGATCCTCCAGGAGCTTACAGAAGAATTCCTTCTCCCACGGTCCTCTAGATCATCCATCCCCTGGGACTCTAAACTGTTACACCCTGACAGTGCCCCTTATCAGCTGGAAGTAGTTAGAGTGGTTGTCACCCCATTTCCCTAACAGCAGTCAGGGTCACATCATCAGAGGGGGGACATGAGGCAAGGCAGAGTGAGGCAGGGAAGAAGATCTGGGAACAGGAAGAATTAAAGCAGCCATCTGCATCCCCTTTCTGTGAGTTTGGGGGAGGCGAGCAGGAAGGTGAGAGACTGATGGGTGCCAGGGAAAAAGGGCCCTGGCCAGCCCACAGATAATCATTCAAATTAGGGATCGAAATTGTGCAAAGATCATCGATTCCCACAACCCAATTCTAACCAATTATAAAAGAACAGATAGAAAACCTCAGGAAGGTTTAAAAGCCCATTCCTCAAGGGTTTAAAGGTCATTCTCTTTCCAGCCCCCCCCCCTTTTGGGGGTGGAAGCTGCTTTGTCCTCTATCTTTCCCTAACTTAAAATAAACATTCATATTTCTATAAAAAAAGACAGACTGTTTTGGCATTATTTAGGATACATCTTAATTCTCTTTGATAGTCCTTTTGCTTATCAAATTATAGAAATGAAAAAATCTATGTTAGAAAGGGGAAATCCATAAATAAAAATACTAACATTTTTTATAATCCATACAAAACAGATATACAGTGTTTAAGTATTTATATTGGGAATGGGTAACTTAAATGAGTCAAACCTTCATCTAAAACTTTGTAATTAAATCCTCATTTAACATAATGTTGATCTGGTTATATTTCCTGGAAGAAAATGAGTCTTTAATTGCCTGACTCAGTCCAGAAAAGACTAGAGTTGCTCTGACCATCATAAAAGCAATATAAATAATAAAGTCAAGTCTCCTAAAGGAAGAGGAAAAATGGGACATTTAAAACTGTATGTCATAATGCGGTACTGAAGTACAGAATAGGAAATAATCAATGAATTTCACTGAAATTTAGAACAGCTTCCACAACTTTAGTTAAGGAAAATTATTTCCCTATTCTCTCCTTTTCTGCCAGCCTTGGTGTTCACTTTTAACTAATGAAACACCGGAACCATTTCTTATTGAAATGAAAACCTGTAGGCTACCCTAAAGAGTGCCTTTCACAATTTGCTGTGTATGACCTTAGGGAACACCTAGAATTTCTCAGGAGTCTGGTCTAAGAGAGAACAGGATACTCCCCTACAGTCCCCAAGTAGCCACTCCAGGGCCAGCAGAGATGATTTGGCTTTCTACATCAAGTTTCACTTGGAATAGGGTTTTGCTAAAAGAAAAAAAAATAAAATAAAATAACTAAACTTACTGCCTTAAGAAAATATCCCAAGTGTTAAGAAGAATATTGTTAGGGTAAATTTGAACTATAGAATTTTTGTTCTATTTTCCTAGCTGAAATTCTTTTAAGTTGCTTTTATAAATGATAAAGTTTGACTGATAGTATGAGAAACTTCTCTATAATAATTGGTAATTACTTAGCAATTATTGATTATTACTTAGCAATTATTATTATTACTTAGCAATTATTGGAAAAACAGCATTAGATTATGAAACTTAAAGACAAACCTTCAGATTTCTGGGAAAATCTGTTGTAGTTAAAACACATTCAACAAATATACAGTAACTGAAGCACAAAACATTGACACGAATAAGTATCAGACCAATTTCAAAGTACAGAATTCCATAGCTATGAGTAGATTTCATAAACCATATAACATATTAATGTACTATGCTATAACATTGCATTTTTCCTTTATAGTTCTGAATGTGTTATAGCAAAAAAAAAGACCTAACAACGTGTTTACAGTTTCAACAGACCAGTGGTGAAAATGGCTAAAAAAGATGGTAGAATGGTGACTTTTTAAAAAATTTCATACCTGAATTTCTCCTGTAATTGGATGAGAGACAACCTTTGTTGCATCAGTAGGCTGCAATATTAAAGTTCATATATTACATTAATGGATAAAATATTCATAAAATTTATCATTTCAACTTTTTTCTGAAATTAATTTCCATTTGGTCAGAGCACACTGCCTGGAAAACATATTTTATCCATTTGGCTGCTTTAGGATAATAGTTTCTACTTATACTTCTCAATACATATTTAATTTTATAGATACATAAATCTCTTTTCCATTTTTCTAAGGCTCTTTTGGAGCTATAATTTTATATCAGCACTATTTTCAATTACCTATTAAAATGAACACTTTGGGTTTAAAGTCCTTCATTTATGTATTTATTGGTTTTAAAGATCTATAGAGTAATGAAAAAGAGTTTTTATATAAGAACTGCCTAGGAGCACAGAAGGTGTAATGAAAGCCCCTTCCTGAGCTTTTCTAGGTGTTCAGTTCCTTCCTGCTCCCTTCCAGAGAGAAGCACCCAAGCGACCACTTCCTACTGCTGGAGAAACCTTCACTGAAATTCTACCCATTCCAGATACGGTCTTATTTCCTTAACCAGTTCTTTATGCAAGTAAAGCCTTAAAAACTGTTAGGAAACTGATCTGATAAGCTAATTAATATTGCTGAATAAATGTCTACTTGCTAACTTGTTACATTTACATAAAATATTTATGTAAAAGGAGAGATGAGGTCTCTCATCTCTTGTATTATGGATTTGAGGTCTCTGGCAACAATTTCAGGCAACATGGCCTCAAAATAAAGGAGAGATTTTGAAAAGTGGCAGCCACCTTACTGCCCTACACATAAAACCCTATCTACTTATCTGTCTTAACACTGGCTTTGTTATAGTAATTAAATAGAAAACAGACCCATAATATTTATTTTGATACACTTATTTACTTACTTTTTCCTTATATATTTATTCTAGAAATAAGGGCAGTCAAAAGAAGTTACCTTTATCCCAAGTCTTATTTTAACTAAAGAATAAAATTGATGTAATCATTGGTAAATTATGGGGGTGGGGGTTAAGTTTCTAAGCCACATATCCTTTATTAGTTCAACTAGTTAATTAAAAAGTGTCATTTATTAAACTGAAACTTCTCTGCCTTCAAAGGATAAACTGTTCATTATTAAACGCTTGTATTCATTTAATTATCTTACTATTTAAATTTCAGAAAAAGAAAACAAAATATAGGGAAGAAATGCTGCATACAAATTCCCAGAACTATTTATTTATATCATGATTCAAAATTTGGAGCTCCCTCTTAAAAATTTTAAAAATATTTTCATTTATTTTAGTTAAAAAATTTTAATCAACACAATTTTACATATTTATGGGTTACAATGTGATACAATGTATAATGATAAGATTATGGTAATTAGCATTAAACTAGGTACAAGAAAAATGCTGCAGTTCTCATTCATATGTAGGAGCCAAAAGAAGTTGATCTCATGGAAGCAGAGAGTAGAATAGTATTCACTAGAGGCTACAGAGGGGAAGGAATAGGAGGGATGGAAAGAGACTGGATAACAAAAAAACCAAAACAAAACAAAATGCAGTTAGACAGGCAGAAATAAGTTTGTGTTCTATAGTACAGTAGGGTGATTATGGTTTATAATAATTCATTATAGATCTCAAAATAATTAGGAGAAAGGAGTTTGAAGATTTCCACCACAAAGAAATCCTTATATCTTAAATTATGAAAGTTGGGGAATAATTGAGATGAGTCAAAATAAGGCCTTCTGTCTACTACTCCCCCAAAAATCAGAATAGTTATTGGTAAATTATTTCCTTTTGATTTCTTTTTGATATAAGTTCATGAAAATATACATAGACTTATTGAGGAGATTAAACTAATGGGTCATTTTTCATTGTCCTGGGATTCTGTTATGAATATAGTGAGATGTTTTAAATTATGGAGGATAAAAGACCAGAATCTATTGGACACTGCATACTATTAGGTCAAAGTAATCACATTACAAGATTAGAGCCAACTACTTTCCTTTCAATTATGTCACACTACATGAGGCTGGATTTTGTTGATTATTGTGATAAAAATATACTGTATATACACACCATAGAATTTTACTCAGACATAAGGAAGAACAAAATTATGTCATTTGCAGGAGAATATGTGGAACTAGAGAATATCATGCTAAGTGAGATCAGCCAGTCTCAGAAAGTCAAGGGTCGAACGTTTTATCTCATTCATATTTGGAAGCTAGAGAGAAAATAGGAAACAAAAGAGAGTATAGATACTTGAGGAGAGTGGCCAGAAGAATAGTGGAAGGGCAAAGGGGGAGGTTGGTGGGGAGGAGAAAGGAAGAACTGATGAAAGAAACAGTTCAAATTATGGTATGCCCATGCATGAAGGTATCACTACCAATCTCATCATTATGCATTATGTATGGGTGGATAGCGGGGTATGACCTAAAGGAAACATACCAAGACCTGTGTGCATGTTTGTTTGTATGACTCTGAAACTCACTATGATGTATAATTGTAATGCACCAATAAAAGTATAAAAAATGTACCGTAAAGTAACCAGTGAGATTAGTGCTGTGCAACACGTAATGGGAATGTCCCTGCCCAATCTGATTCTAGAGTTGGAGAAGGTAGACAGTACCCACCAAGGACACATTCCCAGACATATGTAACTGTAGTTAGCAACAATTGCATTTTTCCAAAGACTACTAAGATTTAGGATATAAATACTTATCAAATTGTTTGGACCTAACTATTTAATAAATGGAAATGTTTCAGGTATTTTGTGGGGCCTAACACAGTGCCATCAAAAATTTATTGAGAAACTAAGGGTGCCATGACCAGGAAAGTTTGAGAAACCAAGGACCTCTTTCATAAGAACATAGAAAACTAATAAGTACTTTAGTGAAGTTATTTATTTATGCCATAATTTGTATTCAGACTTTAAAGATAAAACAAAGACTGGTTAGAATTTCAGAGATAAACCTGCTTCAAGGAGTAAAATAAAAATTTTGAGGATGAAAATTCATATTGAATTAGTTTAAACAAATTAATAATTTAAGATAATCTTATGTTTTTATGTGTGCAGAAACCACCTCAAATAATAAATAAAACAAGTAAAAATAATTATATGTATAGTTTATATAATTTAAATATTTACTTAAATAATTTAGATTTATATTTTATCTATATTTACTCAGAAATAATCATTTAGAGTATTATTAATGAGCTAGTAGTAACACCCATTTCATTACTTATAATCATTTAAATACAGGGTAAAATCTTCAGGGCATTAGCTAGAGCATAGATATTTTAGGTATGACCCCAAATGCACAATCTACCCCTCAGCAACTTAGTGAGACCCTGTTTCAAAATAAAAAATATAAAGGGTTGGATGTGTAGTTCAGAGGTAGATAGCCCCTGTTTTTCAATCCCCAGTATCCCTCCAAAAATAGTTAAATGGAATTATATCAAACTAAAAAGCTTCTGTACAGCAAAGGAAATAACCAACAGAGTGCAGAGACAATTTACAGAATGGGAGAAAATATCTGCAAAACATCTGACAAGAGATTAATATTCAGAATATCTAAGGAACTCTTAACTCAATAGAAAAATAAATAATTAACCTAATTAAAATATGGACAGTAGACCTAAATATGTACTTCTTAAGAGAAGACATACAATGGCCAGGTATATGAAAACATGTTAAATATCACTAATCATAAGGGAAATATAAATCAAAACCAAAATAAACTATCACATCACTCTAGTAAGAATGCCTAACTAATGCTGGTGAGGATGTGGAGAAGAGGGAATCCTTACACACTGTTGGTGGGAATGAAAATTAGTATAGCTATTATGGAAAACAGTATGAGGTTCCTCAAAAATTAAAAGTAAAAATACGGCCGGGCATGGTGGCGCACGCTTGTAATCTCAGTACTTTGGGAGGCGGAGACCGGAGGATCCAGGTTCGTGGCCAGCCTCAGCTCTTTCTCTCTCTTTCTCTCTCTCTCTCTCTCTCTCTCTCTCTCTCTCCTTAGTGAGGCCCTCCGCAACTTCGTGAGACCTGGTTTCAAAATAAAGTATAAAAAATAGGGTGGGGGGTGTAGCGCGGAGGTAGAACGCCCCTGCATTCAATCCCTGGTACCGGAAAAAAAAAAAAGTAGAAATACCATATGATTCAGCAATCCCATTACTGTGTATATATCCAAAGAAAAGAAAGTCAGTATGTTGAAGAGACATCTACATGCCCAGGTTTATTGTGGTATTATTCACACTAGCCTAGAAATATCAGTGTTCAACAAAGTGCCCACTGACTGAATAAATGGATGAAGAAAAAGTGGTACATATATATACACAATGGAATGCTATTCAGCCATAAAAAAGAATAAATTTCTGTCATTTGTCATAATATGGTTGGAACAGGAGATAATTATGTTAAATAAGCCAGGCACAGAAAGACAAATACTGAATGATCTCACTCATATATGGAATCTAAAAAGATGACCTCAAAGCAGTTGAGATTAGAATGCTGGTTATTAGAGACTGATGAGAGGGGCAAGGGGAAGAAGGGGAGGTTAGTTAACAAGGACAATGTTACTACAGTTAGATAGGAGTAAGTTCTGGTATTCTATGGCACAGCAGGATGAATATAATGAACAATAATGCAATATATCTCAGAATATTTAGAGGAGAGAATTTTGGATGTATTTAACATAAAGAAATGGTAAAAGTTTTAAGGTGATGGATATGCTCATTACTCTGATGATCATTAACCAGGAAATGCTTAAATAAAAAAAATCACATTGTACCTCATAAATATTATGTCAATCAAAAGCATAAATAAAAATAAAACAATATATTTACTTTAAACATCTGAATATATATTTTAATTATAATTTAAATACTTCAGTTTTAGTACATCCTATTATATTGACATGTTTTATAATTTGACATTTAATTACTCTCATACCTAATGAAATAAGAAGTTAAAACTATAATTCTCTTAATAACCTTAGGAAAATATGATGCATTTAACTATATATGTTACCTACTTAGTGATATGTAAGCTTCAAACCATCAGTCAAAGCTTTAAAAAATCTCTGTACAAAATTTTTTTAACATTGTAGGACTTGGGGAACAAATAAAAGAAAATACTGCCTTTTATGCATACTACATGTTGATGGGCTAAAAAATAATGGTTTTATTTATTCATTTAGCAAAAATGTTTCAAGAAACTCTATGTCTGCTAAATGTTAAAGGCAAAAAAGATGAATAGGCAATAGCTCTTCTCTTCAATAGTGTTAGCACTGGCTGACTATAATTCTTCAGTTAAGAATGTACATACATATACAAAATAAACATATCTGATTAGTGTTACTACCAGTAGGGTTAAGTAATCACTATACCAGTACCATGTAATAGATTATACTGAGTTATATAGATAATTTTAAATATTCTAGTAGTTACACTGAAAATGTAAACATAAACATTGAAATAATTTTAATAGCATTTTATATAAACCAATTCATCAAAAATATTAAAATTTTACCATAATATTACTATAAAATTGTTAATGAAATATTTTAAATTCTTTTTTTCATACTGTTTTTGAAATTTGGCCTATAATTCACATATATGGAAGATCTCAATAGGACTAGCCACATATGGCTAGCAGCCACTCTATTGAGCAGTATAACACTGTAACTTTGTATTTTAGCAAATATACTATAAAACTACATAGGTCCATATTCTTGGCATAGAAGAGAGCTACCACGTATCATAACACTTCTCAATCTAATTTCCTTAATGTTGTCCCTCTACAACTGTTTTCAGTTTCTAATCATTGTCCAAAAAGTCAACATATTACATTAAGTCAATTTTGTACTCACATAATATTAATAAAAACTCATGAGTGACAGCTGATGCTTTAATCCCCACACATTTATTAATTTTGGCACTGTTCTATGCAAGGCATGCAAGTATGTGCTTAGCAGGATATGGAGAAAAGTAAGCAGTGGTTCTTAGCTCTTGTGGAGTTCGCAGCCCATTTGAGAAAGTAAAACGAGCAAACGAATTACTACAATCAAGACATAAGTTGTCTTAAAAGATACATTAAGCATTTGGCACTTTGGAAGGAGGAAGGAAGGAAGGATAACTTCCAATGCTAGGGGAAGATTACAATACATAAGGAAAGCTTTCTGTTATTTCATTTTTGCTTAAAGCCCACCACTGTCTCTTCATCACCTGCAGATTACAGTGGAAGAGCCAGGAACAATGTATAATGTTCTTCAATTTTATAATATTTAGACTTCTACTTTATTTCTTACTCCTATATATTTTATACACTGAGTTCTAGTCAATTTTCTGGTTCTGAGATTTTTTTTTTCACGCAGCACTCTCTGCTTGGAATGTTGGTTCATTAAACACCAGTTTTCTTCACCCCATTCTCCAGGTGTCCACACTCTACTTCTTTTTTTTTTTTTTCGGTACTGGGGATTGAACCCAGGGGCATTCTACCTCCGAGCTACACCCCCAGCTCTATTTTTTGTACTTCATTTTGAAACCGAGTCTCACAAAGTTGTGGAGGGCCTCACTGAGTAGCTGAGGCTGGCCGCGAACCCGGATCCTCCGAACTCTGCCTCCCAAGTACTGGGATTACAAGCGTGCGCCACCACGCCCGGCTCACACTCTACTTCTTAATGACTACCAACATTACACCTTCACTGAATTTGACAGATCATTCTTCATCTGTAATTAGATCAGAACTTCTCAAACTTCAAAGGGCATCATACCTACTTGGAGAACTTAGTAAAACCCAGGTGTCTGGGCCCCATGTCTTCAGCTATAGTAGGCTAAAGCTAAGGTCAAATTTTTTTATTTCTATCAAGTTCCCAGATCTGATGCTTCTGGACTGGGAGTGTGCTTTAAGAACCACTCACTGGTCTGTATGGTATGGAGAGATGGGACTTGTCCATCTTTATATCTTGGGTATAGAACATGACGCTTACAATTGACTAAATGAAAAATGTCTGTAAAAAATAGGAATGGATTGAAAACCCAAATAGAGTACTTATTTGCAAGGATATTAGTAAAGATTTGACAACATTGTGCTTACTATGATTATCCCCCAAAGAAAACCAATTATGCCTTTAAAAAGGTGTAAAATGGGTAGAATGGGGCCTGGGTAGCAGATAGGGCAGAGGACGTCACATTCCAGGCAGTAGAGATGCTTTTTACAGAGGAGAGTGATGCAATCAGGTAATTCATAAATTGTCTACACTGTTTGCTTTCATAAGGTTAAAAAATTAATTCTGTATTCTCTTTTAATTTCCCAGAAACTTTAAAATAATTATATTGGAGGCATTTGTTTCAAAATAAAGATGTGTATTAAGAAGAAAGTTTATTAGTGTGGAATTGGGGATAAAATAAAAAATGGTGGTAATATGTTACTGGTTTTCCTTATTCCTCATTGTCTTAAATTCTCCTTATCTCTGTGTATTCTTTTATTTTTACTTATTATAAAATTTAATGTAATGCATATCTTTTCTTTCCAAAGAAGATGCAAAGCTAATGCTTTATACACAAAGAAGCTCAGACTCAGGCAACAACAAAGAAGATTAACCAGAAAATATAAAGTACCAGACACCATTTTCTTTCCTCATCATGATTTACTGAGATAGTTTAAGAGATGTGAAATACATCATCTTGATACATCTTGATAAGTTGTAGTCAGAAGAAGAAAAATGTTTTTTGCTTCAAAAGATCATTAGGAAATGAGAAATCACAAGAAAAACACTTTAGAAAATGATACTTTATTTCCTATCTCCTGGTCTGAGTAGAGCCAGAGCATAAATAACTGAACATGTCTCACCTTGCTGCTGCTATGTTTCTTTTTGCTCACCGAAGGTGACCCCGGCTGCCCAGGGCTGGGGACAGAACTGGATCCTGCTGACGTAGGGCCTGAATGAACATGAGATCCTTTCTCAACGACTGACGACAGGACCAGTGGTGACTGCTGCAGGGAAACCTTCTGGAGCTCTGCTGCCAGCTGCTTGGGATCAACCCCTGGGGATTTGGCTTTGTCCACTACGACAAAATGACATGGTTTCACATACTCTGTTTCATAGGTCCTTAATACCATGGAACTTATTTGAATTCTCGGTGACAGAGGCAAAATATTACTTACAAACTAAGCTAAACTTTCAAAATTAAATTAACCTAATTGCATCTTTACAAATCCATTTCTGAGGAAGTCTAGATGGCCCAGAGAAGAGTGACGTAATGCTGAACTACAGAGGAAACTGGTGTTTCTTTTCCATCTTCAGAAAAATGCTTTTAATGCTTTATATACAAGACTGTATGAATGATGTGATATCCTATTTTATCCACTGGAACTCATTTGTATGATTGGCTATCTTTCCTTCTCTAAATCATACATGCCTCTTTCTGTAGAAGGGAAATGTCTCAAAGTATATTTACATTAATAGAAGTGTTAAATTCCTATAGGATGTGGTCCATTTTGATTAATGCAATAACCCTGACTCTAGAATTGTTGCTGTAGGCATAGGAAGTCCTCCATCAAAATTAAATAAAGGAAAAAGTAATAATTTTAGTCCTACAATTGATCTAATAAATGTGCAGACTATTTTTTATCTATTAGTTGTCTTTTTCATCATATACTTATGGAATTACATGCTGAATTTTATTTATTATTAAAAGGCAACCAAAAAGTTTAAGAATAAGTGTTTCAAATCCCAGATATAGGGCTGGAAGTATAGCTCAGTGGTGGAGCACTTGCCTAGCATACCCAAGGCCCTGGGATCAATCTTTAGCACCACAATGAAGAAAGACCCAGTTATAATGGAAATAAATAAGTATTAGCTAAAAAACCACATAATATCAAAAGGAAATGACTCCATGGATTACTTTCACAAGATGAATTTATATTTAAAGAATTAAAAATGTGAACTTACTTAGAAAGGACTTAGTATGAATTTCTTATCAAGTTTAACATGCAAATATGTGATTCTCCAGAATGCTAAAAATGTACATACGAGGCTTTTGATTTTGTTCAAGTTTATATAAAAATAATAACTTTATATCTATGCTTATGTCTGTATGTTCATCTACAGCTACACCTACCTCTACCACCACTTATGTATCTGTATCTTTATCTACAGTTGAAATCAGATTGCTTCTATCTACCTTTTGGTGGCTCATGAAGTTCCAGGTGCTGGGGATTTTCAGAGTCTGATAGCATATTGAGATCCCTAAAAAATTAAGACAAAAATTAAGAAAGAACTTGAGGAGGCCCAAGACAAAAGGCACTTTTTTCCAACTACCCTGTTTTTTTATTTTTTCAGTAGGTTAATGAGAAGTGGTTAATGATATAAAGCAACTTCAAGGCATGCTGACCCTTCTAACCCAATATATATTTGCAATGCTGTTAAAATTCAGAGCTGATAAAAATGATTATTTAAGGTGAAATCTTTATGGATTAAATGTAAGTTCATTTTGAAATACTATACATATCCATGAAATCTAAATGGGTTCAGGCTTTCATTTCAATGAAGCATGTTTCAATAAAAGCATGAAAGGGGAGAGCTATTGACATAATCAGAAACTACATTAGCTGAAATCTGTCTATGCTTTAGACTTTGATTCTGAACACAAGAAATCTATAAACCTTGTATTCACTTTATTTTCTAATTACTGAAAATCTTGCTGACTGGCAAAGGTTCCACCTTAACAATTTTAAATTAAAAGAGCCATGACTAGCCAAAAAATGGAAACAGAAAGATGGGGAAAAACTCACAGTCTTACACATATTTCTGCTTCCCCACTTTGCTGACTAATGATACTCTGCACTTCTTCGTATGTTTTAGAAGTCAAGGGAATTCCATTCCATTCCAATACTTGCATCCCTGAAAAGACAATTTTGAGTATAAAATCAAACATGCATGCTCTCTGAATTGTGGGTTCATAGGGCATAGAAGGTATTTCGTTGCATTTAAAAGAAACTCAGCACACCACTGCAGGAAATGTCAGTTCAAAGTTCTTTGGAAAGTTATGCAGATTTTATAAACTTACCTGAACACGTAAAATATATTTAAAACAACATGTGAAATTTTGCTTTTGAAAACCTATTAAATATTATCAAACACATGCATTCTGTTCATACAGCTAAAAAAGAGAACATTATTGAATATATAATGCTGGGATCAAATTTGTATAGAAAACACAAACAATTAATTACAACTACTAGTGTAATTTTCCCTTGGGGAGCAAGCTATTAGAAGAGTGTTTGTAAGAGCCGGCCGTGGTGGCACACACTTGTAATCCCAGTACTTGGGAGGCTGAGACAGGAGGATGGCAGGTTCGCGGCCAGCCTCTGTAACTTAGTGAGTCCTTGTTTCAAAATAAAGAATAAAAAATTGGACTGGGGGTATAGCCTGGAGGTAGAATGCCCCTGGGTTCAATCCCTGGTACCACAAAAAAAGAAAAAAAAAGAAGAGTTTTGTAAACTTCTGCATTCTATCATGGAATGGGAGTGGTAGAAAAAAGTCATCAGGATTTCCTAGTAAAGCTCTCCTCCATAAACTGTACATTGACTTTGGCCAGATAAACAGATTATTTTATTTGTATTGCTTTCTTCACTGCATACCAGGTATTCCTGAATAGAATAGCAGAAATGTTGCAGGAAGGGTACTGTGTGGGTCTGTGACTTCTGCAGAAGTACAAGGCCCTGTGCACAGAAAGGCTTCATGCTTGATACCATGCTCTGCTGTTGCCACCTTGAGATTTTTAATAATGTCTGAACGAAGAACCCACATTTTCATTTTGTATGAGTCCCATGAATTATGTAGCTGGCCTAGTTTTATTTTTCCTCTCTATTTAAAAAGATAATCTATATAAGAAAGAAAATAGTAATATAATCAACATTTAAACATCTTATATCTAGTTTCTTTGATTCATTTTATATGAGCTGCCAAAATAATTTAGGGTACATATTTGGCATGACTCATGTGGTCCTAACATGTGAGTAGGTGAGCTGGGTATAACTAGATGCAATCATCCAACATGGTACCCAAATACTTGTGAACGTTACCAGCTTTACCTGAGAAAAATGTATGTATGCCATCACCATGCTATAATTTAAATAAAAATAATAATTGTTGGATAATTAGGTTTCTATATTGCTATACTATATTGCTCCCCAGTGGCTTCAATGGGAAATTCTAAACATGGCATGACTGTGTCCTTAAAAGTTTTTTTTTTTTTTTTGTACTGGGGATTGAACTCAGAGGCATTCTACCTCTGAGCTCTACCCCCAGCCCTTTTTATTTTATTATTTGGAAAGAGGGTCTCACTAAGTTGTGGAGGGCCTCACTAAGTTGCTGAGGCTGGCTTCGAATCTACGATCCTCCTGTCTCAGCCTCCCAAGTACTGGGATTACAAGTGTGCACTACCATATCCAGCTTAAAAGTTTTAATGATTATGAGAAACATTGGAAAGCTTTTACAAGTTGTAATCAAGTAAGGGAAATACTTTTACACTATAGTGAAATGCCAAGAGACATCCATAAAAAGAATCACAGTAATACAAACAAAAATGACTTTTCTATAACTTACTCCAAGAAAACTTTATCTTCAGATGGGCCTTAGGTTTATTCAACAATCCCAGGCTGTTATACATATAAAATGAGAACATTATGTAAAAGACCGTGATATCACCTCTAAAGAAAAATATGGCACACTGAACAGAAACAAAGCACTTTTTTTTTAAGTCAGGAGAAAAAGTACATTTATAAACAGATGGTTATGAATTGAAACAAATTAATACTGTTTATAATTCAGAAATTGCATTGTCACATTTCTGCAGGAGCATATTCTATGATAGTCACATATCTTCATTCTTTTTCTGTTCAATTTACCTGCTCATTTTTTAAAAATCTTTAAATAAATGACAAACTGACAAAACATAATTATCCAATGAAATGAAAAACAATGCCTCTAGTCAAAATAGGAAAACTATTTAGTACTGTTAGTACAATTCCTGAAAAAATTATACAGATAACTGGGGTCTTGTCTAGATACGTGAGACCATGAGCTACACGATCTTCTCTGTCCCACAACAGGCCAATTGGACATCTTTTCTGCTCAGTTTTTCACCAGAGTTGGTGCAGTGATGCAGTTCAAATGATTATGCCTTTTTAAAATTCTGTCTCGGTGAAATTAACATAAGACACTATAGGAAGGGTGTCTACTGGGACATAGTTATTTATTACTTTCCTTTTCCTTTATCTTTCTAACTTCCTACAAAGCCTTTACAAGCTACACTAAAAAGTGAATGGAATATGCAAATCACTTCATATTTATTTCATAAATGGTTTTAGAAGTTGTGAGAATTAAATATCATGTGATTTAAAAATGATCTATTTGATACATCCCCTCAGCATAATATAATCATCTCAATGGATATAGAAAAGGCATTTGTTAACATTTAATATCCCTTCATAGTAAAAATGAATAACAAATTAGGTTCAGAGGGAATATACCTCAACATAATAAAGACCATTTATGATAAACCAATAGCTAACATTATACTGAATGGGGAAAAGCTGACAGTTTTCTCTTTAAGATTTGGAATGAGACAGGGATGACTACTTTTACTACCTTTATTATTCAACATGGTACTGGAAGTCCTAGCCAGTGCTCAGGCAAGAGACAGAAATAAAGGGCATCTAAATTGAAAAAGAGGGAGTCAAATTCTCACTGATTGCAGATGACATGAGCTTATATATATATATATATATATATATATATATATATATATATAAAACCCAAAGACTCCACCAAAAGCTATTACAACTAATAAAAAAATTCAGAAAAGTTTCAGGATACAAAATCAACATAGAAAAATTAGTAGCATTGCTATGTGCCAATGGTGAACCATCTGAAATAGAAATCAAGGAAGCAATTTCATTTGTAATAGCTACATGGAAAAAACCCACTTAGAAATGAATTTACCCAAACAGGTGAAAGACCTCTAGATAGAAAATTATAAAACATTTATGAAAGGATTTGAAAAGGATACAAAAACATGAAAAGAAATCTCATATTCATGGATTTTAAGAATCAATATTGTTAAACTATTCATACTAGCCAAAGCAATCTTATGGATTCAATGCAATTACTATTGAAACATTTTTCACAAAACTGAAAAATAATCCTAAAGTTTGTATGGAACCACAATAAAACCCAAACAGCCAAGGTCATCTTGAGCAAAAGCAATAAAGCAGGAGGCATTACACTATCTGACTTCAAAATATTTGAAATATATTGTTAAATTGTAAATCCCATAATTCATGTAAAATTATTAAAAATAATTATACTCTGAAAATTCAATAAAGTAATATTTTATCTTTTAATAAATTTAAATGAAAGTATTTTAAGTTTTAAAATAGCTTTTTTCTTTTGCAGTACTGGGTATTGAATCCAGGAGCATTCTCCCATCAAGCTACACCCAGACCCTTTTTATTTTTTGAGACATTTTGAGCCAAGGTCTAACTATGTATCCCAGGCTGGCCTTGAACTTGTGATCCTCCTGCGTTTGCCACCAGAGTGGCTGGGATTACAGGCATGCATCACCATGCCTAGCTTAAAATAGTTTATTATACTGACTGTTTTAGAAAAATTTCCTAGAAGATAGTAGGCACATAAATAGTACTATTTATTAATATGTGCAAACTTTCATATTTTTCTTATATTTAAATTATATTAAGATGTATGTTAAACAAAATTTCAAGTTTGAGAGTGTACATATGACACATGTTGCAATAGTTTCCAGTAGGAAAACTAATACATAATCACAACAGTGATGATTTGTTGTTCAAAATCTCACACTTACTAGATTACTAAGTGTTCCCTCCACCAAAGACAGTTATTAGGTAATTCTAAAACTTTAAAAAAATCAATCACTATAAGACATTCTCATGTATGTTTTATAATTTCAATGTTTTTCAAACTGGCAAAAGCCAGTCTTTATAATACAAAATTTCAGGTTATGCTATTACCTGATCTGCTTAATATTTATCATTACATCAAAAACATCATATTGATTAAAATAAATTTTTAATGGTCAAAATCTTACAGGTTACTGTATATCCACACATATAGCACACCAAAGCGCATGACTTTCTTTTTTTGTTTCATGGCCAAATGTAACTATTTATTAATTTTTTCTTATAAACATTCAGTTTCTTCCCTCAAAAAAAAACCCCTAGAGTTTAAATACTTCCCATCCCATCACATATAAGTCTGTATAGATTATTTACATCTTTCAAATAAAACATGTTAGTACAGATTTTTTGACATTCAGTATCCCCTTTTAAACGAAAAATGATGAAGCAATTAGACTTTGATCAATAACAACTACAATTTGCATAAGCTTGGCACAGCTTACAATACAGCTCTCATGTTGCTCTTCATATTTTAGACCATGTTTCTCCTTCCAGCTACTTTACTAAAGAGAGAAACTACCCATATGCATGAGATCAGGATCCCTTTCTTAGTACATTCTCTTACATACTTGCACAGTGTGAACACTGTCCTTATGCTACCATTAATTAGCAGTGGCAGTATTCCTCCGCTTTTGTCTTCAAAATGATTTCTATTCAAACTTTAAGTGTTCTAATGTATACTGTATTCTCACTCAACTTGATTTCATGACACTGATCCTGGTGGTAATTTTAAGTAATAACTTAAACATCCAGGGAAAATTCAGTAGAACAAAAGTAAGTATTCCCTAAAAGATTAGTGGCCTTACTACCCTGGTTATGCATATACAAAAATAACAAATATAATTTAATGTCTGTAAAAACTATTTTCCCTAAAAATAGTTATTTCTTCAGAACAATTTAAGAAGAAATCTTAAATGAAAATGCACTAATCTATTTTACGACCTGCACAATTAAGTATTTCAGAAACAAAGTGAAAACTTGTGAAAAACTGTAAGAACCATCCACCTATAAGAATTTAATAATAATAATATAAGATAAATTAAATATTAAGTTTAACTTTATATTACTAATAGCCTTAACTTCAGTAACATAATTTAAAGAAAGCTGCCAACCAAACCAAAACAAACCCTACAAATTGATAGATAAGTACTTCAAAATCACTAACAATGAAGACCTGCAAAATCAATCCAACTGCTTTGTTTTTGTGCGGGAAAAATATACAGGTGGAAAAGGCTAATGATTTTAATAACTTTGAGAATTATAGTCCAAAGTTTTCTATTGTATAACACTATATGCAAAAACCAAACCTGACTTGCACTTGTAAAATTGAGAATACCCAGTATTTTATCTGTATATTTTCTCTTTTGTCAAAATGTAAATCAGTTCATCTATGAGTGGCAGAGTGCTGTTTTATACCTTCAAAATGAATTCTCTTTGATTAACTTACAGGAAAACCTTGAAAATTCAAATCATCTGCAGTCAGAATTTTGTTACATGTTTAATTAAACATTTCCATTCAATATTGATATGGCATTATCTCTAACCATTTATCATCTCATATACAATTATGCTGTCAGCTTAACAACAGTGATTCCTATGGTAAATCTTAATATCATGACAAAACTCTATTTAAATTACTTTAGGGATGGTCCTTAAAGTGTAGATCTGTGTTTCTAAGAATAGGTATATTATTGAATATCCCAAATAAGATTCAAAGTAAGATAAGTAGGAAGTCACATTTCAACGTTAAAATCTACTTTTGTCCCCCATGAGTTTCATTCATTTTATTCTTTCCACAAGTATTTTGCTAGCACCTAGTATGTGGAAGACACTACACAATTCATCATGTTTGCTTATGTTTAATATTCATAGTTGTTATAAAAATTAATAAGATGGCACTCTATTAGAAAAAATTAGAAATGATGAGGCAATTAGTAAAATAATGGCATAATTCCATAATTCTTTCAAATATATCAAGAAAAGCCCAGATTAATTAGTGATTAGGAAGTGTAAGTTAAAGGAAGAATGATATATTACCTAAATTTCATCATATTGGAAAAAAGTTTGAGAGTCACAAAATGTCATGGGTTCAATGGATGTGGGATGTGTGACCTCACCAAGGAAGATTGTTTGCTAGCTGGTTTGTTTTTGTTTATTACCAACTCATAATGTGAAAATGCCATAGCTATGATATGATGAGAAAATAAAACAACTGATGTTTACAATTTATAAAGGTGTAATTATGTTAATGGGATTCCAGATGAGTGTAACCATTCACAGGAGAGGGGTTCTGATAGAAGCTCTTTAAATAAAAGAGTGCGCAGAATTCTTCTTGGCTATGTATTTGTGGACGAATTAGGAGAAATGGGCATTGGGAGTATAGGCAATGCTAATGATGAAAATCCTTGCCAGAAGTTAGAAGAAACAGACCTCACCAGGTAGTAACACCAGAAGGTGGGTTCATCTTAAAATATTTGGCAAGTAGAAACAAGTGAGAAACAGGATCCAATCTATATGGGCAATGCCATTTATGTGGATTTCAATGACATGCACATAAAATAACATTATATATTTTATAAATAAATAACATGCATCAGATAAATTATAATAGTTGCCCAAGAAGGAGAGAAGGGAATTGGAAAACAAAGTACAAGAAAATGAAGGCTGGGCGTGGTGGCGCACGCTTGTAATCCCAGTACTTTGGGAGGCGGAGAC
>PVJS01002532.1:0-12574 GCA_004027185.1 Glis glis
TGGGATTATAGGTGTGCACCACTGTACCTGTCTTAGGATTGCTATTTGAATAAAGATGATGTGATTGAGCAGGTAATGTAAATGAATTTGAAGAAGAAGAAAAAGATGTCATGTAGTAATTGGAATGAATGAGTGAATAATGAAGGAAGCATTTCATTATTCTATTTGGTCAGTGCCATTACCAAGAAAAAGTGTGAATATAAGGTCCAAAGTGTTCTTCAACAGGAGTAGTCCTAGAATACATAAATCAAACCAGAGTCAAATTTCCATGATATATCCAACTTACAAGTAAATTATTATGAATTTTTCAGTTCCAACATCCATCTTTTCTTCAGAGTAAGATGACTTTTGTAAAATTGAATGATCCCAGAATTTCTGGATGAAAATTATTTTTTACTTGCAAGAGACAGAAATTCACCTCAAAGAGAAGTAATTGAAAGAAAGAACTTGAACATCTTGAATTTTTCCCTATAATGACTAAGATGCCATCTGGTAGCTGAATGCTTCACATGGTCCATAGGCTTATTATTCTTTCTTTTTTTTTTTTTTTTGTGGTACCGGGGATTGAACCCAGGGGCGTTCTACCTCCACGCTACACCCCCGGCCCTATTTTTTATACTTTTATTTTGATACCAGGTCTCACAAAGTTGCGGAGGGCCTCACTAAGTAGAGAGAGAGAGAGAGAGAGAGACAGGGAGAGAGAGAGAGAGCTGAGGCTGTCCGCGAACCCAGATCCTCCGGTCTTCACCTCCCAAAGTACTGGGATTACAAGCATGCGCCACCACGCCCGGCTTTTATTATTCTTGAAGGAGAGAAATTCTTTCTCAGCTTCCTAACAATTTTTGATAAATGGTTGCCATTGGATAAGCCTGGTGCATTAGTTGGCCCCTTCACCAATCATTGTCTCTTGGGGACATGTGGTACTTTGATTGGACAGCCTGCATCACATGCTTTTGATTATAATGAGGGAGGTGGGATGATGTCATGTGATTGACAGTTCTGGCAGATGAGGAAGAGGCAGTTACAGAAAGGAAAAGGAGAAGAGAACTGGAAAGAGGGAAGAAGTGATAATGCTTTGGAAGAAATATTAGGGCTTTTTCTTCCCCCATTCTCAGGGCTGCTGGAGAGGACATGCAGTGGCCCAGATCCCTGGAAACTGTACTTAACTGCTGGAATACTAACACATTCCCACTTTACTTAGTGAGGTTGACAACCTTGTTTCTATTTTTCTTTCCCATATGATGCATTTTTTTTTATTCTGGGGTTTGAACCCAGGGAATTCTACCTCTGAGCTATACCCCCAGCCCCATTTTATTTTGAAACAAGGTTTTGCTAAGTTGTGGAGGGTCTGGCTAAGTTGCTGAGGCTGGCTGCGAACCTGCAATCCTACTGTCTCAGCCTTACAAGTACTGGGATTACAGGCATGCGCCACCACTCCTGGCCACATGATGAATTTTTGCAAAGACATTATTTTAAAAGATGATGATGGGCTGGACGTGGTGGTGCACGCTTGTAATCCCAGTACTTTGGGAGACGGAGACCGGAGGATCCGGGTTCATGGCCAGCCTCAGCTCTCTCTCTCTCTCTCCCCCCCTCCCTCCCTGTCTCTCTCTCTCTACTTAGTGAGGCCCTCCGCAACCTCGTGAGACCTGGTTTCAAAATAAAGTATAAAAAATAGGGCTGGGGGTGTAGCGCGGAGGCAGAATGCCCCTGGGTTCATTCCCCAGTACCACAAAAAAAAAAAAGATGATGATGACTGCTATCATTACTATTATTACTTGAAAATTTGATTTTTTATTTCAAACACAACATTGATGACAATGTTTTTATTTTTATTTATTTATTTTTGAGTTGAGAAGCTCTGGTTCCATGGTGATTTTAGTATCTAGAATTGTCTCTTGAGTCACCTGCAATTATGAGGGAGATATTATAGATTCAAAAAGAATACCTTTGGTCTGTGGCTCTAGTCACAGCCTTAAAAACTTTCTAAAATATCCTCCTTGCCAAACCCAGTGTGACTCTGAGGCCCAGTAATTATTACCCCTCACAAATGTCTAAAATCCAGCAACTTAGACTGTGGGAGGTTCTGCAGGTATGTTAAATTAGCTCCAAAAATCTTTGCACATTGATTGTGCTTCATATTGTCAGGCCTGACTCCACCCACTGAATTCAGTCCTGCAGTTCCTTCTGTTCCAGAGGAGCCATTAGAAATTCAAGATTAGTTACCTGAGGGACCAATTAATCCAATTTGGAGCTTCAACCTGCTCAGGCCATTTGCATGCAATTTAATTTGAAACAGAATGGTTATGAGTTTCTTCTAGCTGCCTGGATACAGACCTGGGGAAGTCTAGCTTTGGTAGAAAGGATAGCAGGATACTATATATATTTGCCATGGTGAAGGGAAGAATCTTCAATGAGTATAATCAAGCACAGTCACAAATATGTATGAACAGGGGTTTTTCACTGAGACTTTTTTTAACAGTAAAATCATAGAAACAACTTAAATTTTTATTGATAGAGGATTGTCTCAATTAATTATGGTAATATTCATCCAACAAAATCATTAAAATAAGCCAGGTGTGGTGGCACACACCTGTCATTCCAGCACCTGGGAGGTTGAAACAGGAGGATCACAGGTTCAAGGCCAGCCTCAGCAACTTAGTGAGACCCTTAGCAACTTAGCGAGACTCTCAACAACTTAGCAAGACCCTACTTCAAAAAAAAATAGGGCTGAGGCTGTGGCTTGGAGGTACAATGCCCCTGGGTTCAATACACACACACACATACACACACACACACACACACACACTCATTAAAACAAGTGAAAGAATAAAAATAAGGAAGCAGATATGTGTTTAAACATCCATTTATCAATATAAAAAGGTGTGAATGAATTATTGATTATGCACTGTCTCAGTCAACATTCTCGCTGCCATAATCCAAAGTGACTGACCATACAATTTAGAGGAAGGAAAGTTTATTAGATTACAGTTTTTCTTGGAGATTCCAGAGTTCATTCTATGTAAGGCTGGATCTGAAAAGCTTAGGGCATGGTGGCAGGAAGGAGATGAGAGAGAGAGAGAGAGAGAGAGAGAGAGAGAGAGAATGCACAAGGCCTCTGTTTCCCACATCACAGAGGCCAGAAGAAAGAGAGCAAGCAAGCAAGGGGATTCAAAGACAAAAGCACAGTCCCTAAGGCCACACCTCCAGGGACCCACCTTCTCCAGCCACATTCCACCTTCCTAGGTTACCACCCAGTAAATCCATTACAATGGATTTTATCCACTGATCAGATCACAACCCTCATGACTTAATAATATCACCTCTGAACATTAATACATGAACTCTTCAGGAGACATTCTATATCGAACCACAACATTCACTAATGTAAGTATTAATAAGGTGATACATGTAGTACAATTTCAGTTTTATAAAAATAAATGGGTTTGTGTATATTTTTAGAGGTTAAAAGTGAGAATTTGTTATTTCTGTAGTAGCATTATGGTTAAGGATGCCGGGATTCTGTCATGCTGAACATGTGTTTTTCTTATGATGGTGCCAACCAAGCAAGTGATATTCCAGGACCATATATTGTATTGTTTACCAATAACTGGATAAGGGTCTAGCTCACCCTGTGACCTTTTTGGAATAAGATAGGAGAACCTGGCAAAATCCAGAAATCTTTAAGTGCGGCCTCCCAAATCTTGGATGACTAGGCCTATAGAGCCTGCCCTGATCTAACTTGCTGAGGGTCTTGCTAAGTTGCTGAGGCAGGCCTTGAACCAGTGACACTCCTGTCTCAGTCTTCCAAGTACTGGGATTACAGGTGTGCGCACCATGCCTGGCTTGGCTAGTCTCTTTGATGGTTAACATACCACAAGAAAAGGCAAGATTGCAATAAACAAGTCCTTTGTCTTTATGAATGTGAGGACCAATGAGTATATGGTTCTTAAATTTATTTCTGAAGAAGAAAAACTGCCTAACAAGCAGAGCTTGTGTGTGTCAGGTGTGATTTATGGCTGTTTATTTCACTTGATACATGAGTCATCATTTTTTTTCCTTGTCAGTCTATGCTAATGCTTAGTTTTGACAAGTTTTTAATAATAAATAGATCCAGGTTTGAAGATGGAATGGCTCTAGCAGTATATGGGAACATATATGGAAAGAAATAAAAAAGAGGAAAGGAGTTCTTGAATGAAGCCGCTGTCTTCCTTTGAATTTCCATTCCCTATCACTTTAGCCTGGTACAGAATAGGCAATGACCAGATGCACTGAGCAAATGAAGCAGTGCATTATCGGGTGTCATTTTTATAGGACGGTACTTGGGATGGAGGTGCACCCACATCTGTCTAGCCACTGCAGTTATTTGATTCAGTACTCTGAATTCAGAAATGGGATTTATGATGGTCTCTGGAAACCCTCTAACCTCTGCAATAGCTCTTCTCTTTACAAAGTCAGATTATTTTGGTTGTAAGTTAAAAGAAACATACTATTTTAGGCAAGAAAAAAAAAGATGGATTTAGTCACTACCATGTGTAAGGACTCCGTTACAGCATTAAAATAGTTAAAGTTAAAACTGCTTGCTGCACGCTCTGGCTAACAAGGCAGGATGTCCTTAGCAGACTCACTCCCTGACCTAGATTATTGTAACAGTCTGGAAAGTTATAGAATGTACAAGGACAGTGAATGTCTAACCAGTCTGTGATGATCACCTGTATCTATAACCAATCCTGGTAAAGGTCAGGCAAACCCACGTGGAACTGTCCAATTAACAGAGGGAAACTGAGGCTCTTTGTTTGAAAATTATAAAAACTGAAGCAAAAATGTGCCCGGGGTCCCCGTACTGAACTGCTGTGTCAGTTTATGTCGGGCACCCAAGCTTAAGCTTGAATAAAGGCTCTTCTGTGGTTGCATACGGCTTGGTCTCCTGGTGGTCTCTCAGGGACAAAGGATCAGAGCATAACATTTGGGGGCTCGTCTGGGATCCCCAGAGACCCCCCCAGGACCCCCAACCATGGAGCCTGAACACTGATCTAAACATCGATTGGTAAGTTAAAGGATCCTAACTCTGTAACTCTGTAAGACTGGTCAATCTGTATCTGTATTTGGGCCCAATCTGTTCAGCCGCCTGTGAGACCCAGGTGGACGCACCAAAGGTCCCAGGCACTGGGAAGCGAGAGACGTCTCAGTCGCGGCTGAAGGCTGATTTCGTGGGTTCAAGTCCCACCAGAGCTCAGTTTCGTGGGTTCGAGTCCCACCAGAGCTCGGTTTCATGGGTTTGAGTCCCACTAGAGTTCTGAAACTTGTATTTTGCGGGTTTAAGTCCCACTGGGGGGTCGTGATAAGCAACATTGGTTTCAGTTTTGAATGTCTGGATGGTGGATGCTTACTTTCGTTGATGTCTCAGTCTGTCTTGTAGTTATTATATTTGCTAGAATGAAAGTGTATGTGTGTGTGTGTTGTTCTAAAGGGGCGAAAGAGACGTCCAGTAGTCCCATCTGGTCGTGTGAGTGGCATTCGGTCACATGAAGTGGCATTTAGTCACGTGAGCGGCATTCGGTCATGTTAAGTGACATCTTGCGGTCAGTGTTTTAATGTCTGAGTCTTGGTTGTTCGCTTTAGTTGATATTTTAGTTTGTTTTTTTGGTTGTTGTGTTTGCTGTTGGACTGTGTGGTCTGTGTGGAGGTGAAATTTTCCCTCTCAATGTCGGGCTTTTCAATCTGACATGTGATTTCTGGATGGTGAAAAGCTAGAAAATTTCATCCCTCACAGGATGAGACTGAAGTTTTTGTCTAAACTGTTGAAGGACAGACAAAGTGTTTGCTGAAGTTTGTGAACTGGTAACAATTCTTGTTTTGCTCTTGCTATCTAGTGGTATTCTGTTTTGGCAATGGGACAAAATCAGTCTGCAGCCTCACCGTGTCTCACTGTCCTTGACTGCTTCTTAACTCACTTTCAGGAATTTCAGAGACAAGCTGCTAACTACGGCACTTCAGTTAACCCTTTGTTCTTCACAGGCTGGCCAGCGAAAGGAACTACTGATCTCCCCACTGCTCCCCGTGTTCAGTGTGTAATGTTTGGCAGACCTGGCCACCCTGACCAGGTACCCTACATCCAAATCTGGTCTGATATTTTATTTGACAAACCTTCCTGGTTAAACCTAAGTCTAGAAGTAAGGAGAAACTAATGAATGCCCGTCGGTTCTGCCCCCATCAAAGATGGGACACTCTGTTAAAAAACCTCTGGGAAATAGAACTTGGGGAAAGTGCTTGCCTTTTTATATGCTGGTTGTGTCCTCAGAAAAGTCCATGCCCCTACTGTACACAGACTTTATATTGGAGGCTGCGGGGACATTTGTTCTCTGATTCCTAGGCTCCCTTCCTCCATCACCTAACAGAACACTGTCCCTGTATGCACCCGAGAGCCCTCAATGCAGAGGTTGGGAAGGAAGATCACCCATGGATAGCCATTTCAGCCCTCTTGTCAGCCTTAGCATCCCGACTTAAGTTATGGCATATTCTCTGTGAAGCAAATTAATAGACTTTCATCCCCACTTAAACAGGATCCTCCCACACTCGAGATTTTGGCCTTAATAGTCACGATCCACCCGTGGCTAATGAGAATGTCTTGGGAATTGCAGTGTTTTCTTAATTGGAGACATCAAGGATATCTAGGATACAAACGAGGGTACATGGGACCTCATTCAAATAAAGAGAGGAAAGGCAACAAGTCAGAAGGGGTAAAAATGGGGCAAAGGTAGGAATGGCAAAACCTTCAGCCCATAGAGACCCTCCCTAGTGGACGATGAAGCCTTGTTCTCCCCCTCCAAGAAATGCCGCTAAAATGAATTTGGTTTTCTTTTCTTTGTACTTCGTAATTAGAAAAGCCAGTACCCTCCCTTCTCTGAGTCACCTCACCTAAAATGATTATGAGCAACTTCTTCAGGCCCTGTTCCTTCTGAAGAAAAGGAGCACATTCGTCATGAAGCTGGGAAAAAAACTGTCCTAAAACCTGAAGGGTGAAGTCACCTCAGACCCAAGATGAATTGAGGCTGTTTCCCTTCCTCCCATCCAAAATGGAATCCAAATGATGATCAAGGTAAAAGAAGTGTCTTAACCATTTCATCAGACTCTCCTAAGAGGGGTGAAGGCCAAGGTGAGTTAAACCTTGCAAAAAGCCGACAAAGGTACCTAATGCCTTCCTTGAGCGTTTGCTGGAAGCCTACCGGCTGTATACTCCCATAGATCCAGAAGCCCCTGAAAATAAACAGGCACTCAATTTGGCCTTTGCAACCCAGTCGGTCCCTGATATTAGAGAGAAGTTACAGAAACTGAAGGGTTTTAAGGGGGGAGAATAAGATTGCCCCAAATGGGAAAGGAAGGAGAATTCAGAAAGCTCAAAGCAAGTCGCAGAAAGTTTGAGCATGTTAAAAATGTTTGTGTAGGGTAAAGTTTATAAAGATATACTGCATGTGTGATAAAGATGATTAATATTCAAAAGGTTTACAGTAAAATGTTATATTTTTGCTTAAAAAGAGAGGGGGGAACCTAGAAATGTTGCATTGCATTGCCAAGTTGGTTTTCCTTTTTCCCGGCTCTTTTTTGTTTTCCTTAAGTTTGCTGTCCAAGGTTGCCTAAAATGTAAACATCTGAAAAAAAAACTGTAACTTTTTAGAGTCTAGGCCACTGTAAAACTTGAATAAATAGTTTTGTTTAAACTATGGCAGAAAGGAACCAGTATGTAGGGATGAGAAAGAGATGTAAGAAAGTATATGAGTATGAGAAATTTTGATAAGAAAAGATAAAGGAAGAAGAAAAACAGATAGGTTGGTCTAAGAAAGACTTTTACAAGCATTGATAAGGGCACCGGCCCTAACCCTCCCTGATCTTGAAAAACCATTCCATTGTATGTGGCTAAGAGACCCTGTCAAGTCAGGATGGCCTAACTGCCTAAAGGCCATAGCTTTGGGTCAAGAGCTTCACCTAGTGGCCCCTCATGCTATGGAAACTGTTTTGAGATCACCCCCAAACCGTTGGATCTCGAATGCTCATCTAACTCACTATCAGACTTTGTTGCTAGACTCTCAGAAGGTCAAGTTTCTAGCCACTAGCTCTTTAAATCCTGCCACCCTGCTGCCTGATGACAATGAACAGGAACCGATTCATGACTGTTCAGAAATCCTGAGTGCTTCTCAAGGAACCCAGCTGGACCTGAGAGATGTTTTCCTGGAAAAATCCAGATGGGACACTGTTCACGGACGGTAGCAGCTTCATACTGGAAGGAATCCTCGTGCGGTGACCTCCTCATAGGTACCATGGACATGAGCTCTGGTTCCTGGAAATAGCCCTAAGATCAGTGGGGGAAATGCTGGTCTTACCTGTGATCCTGCAGTGCCATACCGGAGAAACCAGCGCACTTAAAACAAGATTTATAAGCAAAAATACACTGACTTGGGGTGGGCAATGTTGCCTAATGAGAGACTTTACCTCCCTAAAGAATGTGGAATATTTTATCAAGGGTCTCCGTCCTTTAATCCATGAAATGACTGTAAAATGCCCTGTTTGTATTTGTGTAAATGCTAACAGATGTGTTTCAGTTCAACCTAACCCTAGGTTATGAAGAACAAGCCCAGGAGACCACTGGGAGATTGACTTCACTGAGGTAAAACCCGGCTCCTACAGCTACAGGTATCTCCTAGCATTTATGGATATTTATTCTGGGTGGGTAGAAGTATTTCCAATGTAAAATAAGACAGCTCAGGTGACAGTAAAAAGCTCATAATAGAAATTTTACCTTGATTTGGCCTCCCCTATATCATAGGGACCGACAATGGCCCAGCCTTCATGGCTAAGGTTACTCAAAACCTCTCTAAAATATTAAACTGGAAACTTCATTGTGCTTATAGGCCTCAGAGTTCTGGACAGGTAGAAAGGATGAATAAAATCAGAGAAACTTTAACCAAATTAATCTGAGTCTGGCAAAAATGGGATATAGACCTTCTTTCCTCCACCCTCTTCCGGGCGCGGTGTACACTCTATGTAAAAGGAATCATTCCTTATAAGATTATGTTCTGAATGTTTGTTTAAATCTTAATCCAGATTTAATCAGTTCCTTGCAGGCCCTACACTAAGCTTAGAGAAAAGCACGCTCTGCTATTGCGGCTGCTTGAACTGGACCTAACAGGTCCCAGTTAGAGACTCTCTACCCGTTCCAGCCCATGACCAGGTGTACATTAAAAAGCTGCCTGCGCATCCGCTTGAGCCTTGTTGGACTGGGCCTTAGATTGTTATCCTCACTAAAAGAGGCCTGGATTCATTGAAAAGCCAGCTCCACCCAAAGATCAACCGACTGAGGCTAAATGGATTGTTCAGAAGACCGAATAGCCATCAAAGATAAGACTAAAAAGAACTTAAACATGGACATTAATAATAAATTTAAAATTGCTTTTAAATTGTTAAATTGTTATAGAAAAATTGTGTTAATACTAATTGGAAATAATGTTTAGGCTAAAACATTACCTTCACAGGTAATTTAGTCCCAGAAAAATAACTTCTGGGTGTCCCTAACAACTTCCTTCCAAATACCCCAGCCCCAACACCTCCCTTTCTCCCAACCCTTTTACCCCCAAGCAAGCCTTTACTAACACTTATCCCGTTACTTATTCCCCCACCACAACTGCAGTTGAGTCCCTAACACCGGAATTAACAATTCCCCGGGCACCAGATACTCCTCTTATATAACTGCTCATCTGCTTCTGTTTATCAGCTTCTGCACATAGGGGTAAAGATTTACCCCCAGGCACAAGAGAAGGGGGGAATGTAATGACCCACTTACAGCATTGAAATAGTTAAAGTTAAAACTGCTTGCTGCACGCTCTGGCTAACAAGGCAGGATGTCTTTAGCAGACTCACTCCCTGACCTAGATTATTGTAACAGTCTGGAAAGTTATAGAATGTACAAGGACAGCGAATGTCTAACCAGTCTGTGATGATCACCTGTATCTATAACCAATCCTGGTAAACGTCAGGCAAACCCACGTGGAACTGTCCAATTAACAGAGGGAAACTGAGGCTCTTTGTTTGAAAATTATAAAAACTGAAGCAAAAACGTGCCCGGGGTCCCCGTACTGAACTGCTGTGTCAGTTTATGTCGGGCACCCAAGCTTAAGCTTGAATAAAGGAGGCTCTTCTGTGGTTGCATACGGCTTGGTCTCCTGTTGGTCTCTCAGGGACAAAGGATCAGAGCATAACACATGGACTGATTGTTTGTGTCTTCCCAAAAATGCATGTTGAAATCCTAAACCCCAGTGTCATTGTATTTGGAGATAGGACCTTTGAAGTAGTAATAAAGTTAAATATATGGCCTTAATCCAGCAGACTTAGTGTCCTTATAAGAAGACCAGGAGAAATCAGAGCTCACTTGCTCCCCTGCACAAACACACACCCCTTGGGCATGCTCTGAGGTAATGACAAGTGAGGACATAGCAAGAAGGTGGCTGTCTGCAAGCCAAGGAGAGAGCCATTACTAAAAACAGAATCGACTGGCAATTTGATTTTGAACTTCCCAGCCTCTAGAGCTGTGAAAAATATATTTCTCTTGTTGAATCTACTCAGTTTATGGTATTTTTATGGGAGCCTGGTTGTCTAGGTCAATATGGTTGCTCATGTGGGGGGAAGGAATAGTGGCATAACACACAGGGTTGAAGGAAAAGCTTTAGGAAGTCTAGTTTCAGGAAAAGCCACCAAAACTTACTTTTTCTTTTGTGTGTGATTGTCCCTACTTGACTTTGTCCTGCAGAAAGACCCTCAATGTGGCACAAATAAAAACTGCTCAGACTCAGAATTACATTCCCCAGTCTAGCAATCCCAACAGAAAGAAAGAAAGTTCTATTTCCCATGTTTGAAAATCATTCCCAGGGAAGAACTCTGATTGGCCCTACTTAAGACACAGCCTCACCCCTGCAACAAAATTCTCTGGTTGGGAAGATGCCTGGTAATTATTAATAGAGTCCGCAACACATGCCTGTTGCTGTGGTTGTGGAGTAGAGAAGATCCAGGTATGACCCCACCAAAACTATGCAGTATGGGCTGGGGTTCTTTAAAGAAACATCTGAATGCTGTTTTGACCCCATTTCCATAGGGTCTGCCATCACCACATCTCTAGTATTCCTAGTTCTTCTTGTCCTGAAGCCCAGGCTTTAATTTGCTCCCTTTAATTACTCAAGAATAAGAATTTTGTAGTTGGAACTTTTTTGAAATACATTTTTATGGCTTTTAATTCCTGACAATTATCTGCTTCTGGATTTCATATTGCTATACTATACCCACCTATAGAAGCTCCTTTTCCTTATGTTTGATCCCTAGATGCTGGCTGATATCCTGGGATAACGCTAATAATATTGGTATTTGACTGGATGGAGGGAGACTCTTTAGAAATTTTTGGTACTGTAAGGTCCTCTTGATCCCCCTCTAAACCACTTTCAGTAGATGGTTATGTCTCAGCCATGTTATGTCTGATCTGTCTTCCTGAACTTTTTGGCTTTGCCTGAGAAAAAACAAAGCAAAACAAGGCAACCTTCTAACTCGTGTATACCATGATACACTTCTAACAGCTTGCATGCCATGCCCTTTAATATTCACATTTTGTTTGGTTTCCTCTCATATTGTCTCTAGGCTTTGGCCAATGTGACATTAATAAACATGATACATGTTCTTTAAATGTTTTTTTTCAAATTTTCCACTAGTTGAATATATAATCTCAAATAATTTTTTACTAGAAATTAAAATTTGTAGTCCATGTTTTTTGGAGCATCAGATTTTTTAATTAAAGTTTTCTTTATGCAGCTGTATTTTCATTTTTAAGGGATATTAGCCAAAAGTACAGTTTGAAAATATCTAATTTTTCAATCAAGCCACTAACTTTGTGCTGCAAAATAGGTCAATTTTGCTCTCTGTCCCTATGAAAGGACAGGTTACATACACCAGTGAATTTGATTGGATGTATTCCTAGAAAAATAATAAACAGAAATAGAAAGCATGAATTTTTTATAAGTACAGAAAAAGTAAATCACTCTTCTCATGAATAAAACACAATTTATATCAAACTCTCAATAAAAAGATCATTCCAAACTTACACAGACTCTTTTGGAGACTAGAAGATGAGGGATTATTTCCCAAATCAGTTTTACCACTAGAACCTTGAGGGCAAA
Source organism: Glis glis (assembly GCA_004027185.1). Lineage (NCBI taxonomy): Eukaryota > Metazoa > Chordata > Mammalia > Rodentia > Gliridae > Glis > Glis glis. The sequence continues at coordinate 12,210 of PVJS01002532.1, forward strand.
ACCAGAATAGGACAGCACAAGGAAGAAAATTACTAACAAATCTCTCCTGTGAAAGTAAATACAGAAATCCAAAAAAAAAAAAGGGACAGATTGATAGTAAATAAGAGGATAATACATCACTACCAGTTTGGTTAAATACAGAAATCCAAGAGTGGCTTAATATCAGAAAATCTACAAATGTCATTCATCTAACTATTACATGAAAGTAATATATATAACATATATTTATTATATATATTTAATACATATATATACTATATATATAATACATATACATATTTAATACATATATATTTAATACATATATATTATATGTATTAAAATCTAAATAGAGGTAGAACTCTTCCTATAAAAAAATCAGTACC
>PVJS01002532.1:12674-83695 GCA_004027185.1 Glis glis
CTGAACCCAGGGACACTCTACCTCTGAGCTACAACACCAGCCCTATTTTTTTTTTTGAAACATGGTCTCACTAAGATGCTGAGGCTGGTCTCGAACCTGCAGTCCTCCTGTCTCAGCCTCCCAAGTACTGGGATTACAGGAAAGTGCTACCACGCTAAGATTATTATAGTATTTTCACTTTAATTCTTTTGGAAATATAAGGAGAGGTATAGCTGGGTCATATGGTGGTTCCATTCCTAGTTTTTTGAGGAACCTGCATGCCGATCTCCATAGTGGTTGCATTAATTTACAATCCCACCAACAATGTATAAGAGTGTTTGATTTCTAATTTGGTTCCACTGTGGCCAGAGAGGATACAGGAGATGATTTTTAAAATTTTATGAAAGCATCGTTTCTGGCCGAATATATAGTCTATTCTAGAGAAAGTTCCATGTGCTGATAAAAAGAATGTGTATTTTGTATCTGTTGAATGGAATGTTCTGAAAATGCCTGTTAGGTCAACTCGGTCTACATTATTGTTTAACTCTGATGTTGCTTTGTTGATTTTTTTATCTGAATGATCTATCCAATGATGAAAGTGAGATATTGAAATTTCACACTATTTTTATATTGAAGCCTGTGTCTCCCTTTAGTTCTAATAGATTTTTTAAAAAATAAAAATTTAGGTTTAAATACATTTATAGTCACTATAGCTTCCTCTTGAATTGACTCCTTAATTATTATATAGTGACTTTGTCTTTTCTTAGTATTTTTGTCTTAAAATTTATTTTGTAAGATACAAGAATAGCTGTTCCCACTTGCTTTTGGTTTCTTTTTGTGAAGAATATAATTTTCAATCCTTTCACTTTTAGTTTATGTGTGTTAATGGTTTTGAAACGAGTTTCTTTTTGGCAGCATATTGTTAGTCTTCCTCCCTCCCCCCATTCATTCAGCTGGTCTGTACTTTTAATTGAAGAATTTTTTCCCCATACATTCAAGTTTATTATTGATGAGACTTATTCTTGTCATTTTATTGATTTTTTTCTAAATGTTTTGAATATCCTTTCATCTTTTCTTCCTCTTTTGTTCATTTTTGTGTTTTGGTGGTTAACCATATAGAAAAGTGTTGATTCTTTTCTACTTTTCTATTTTAGTTCTTGTGGTGGGTTTTGTACACTCACAAATTTTCATCATGGTAGTTATCTTTCTTTTGTTTCTGGATATAGAGATCTCTTAAGTATCTTTTTTTGCCCCTTGTCTTAGAAGTTCTTCATTTCTCCTTAATTTTGGAAGGTTAGCCTTGCTGAGTGTAATGCTCTTGGTTGGTATTTTTTTTTTTTTTGCTTTTGCTTTTGGTTTGTTTTTGTTTTTGTTTTCAGGACTTGGGATGTCATTTCATCACTCCCTTCTGGTCTGTAATGTGTCTGCTGATAATTCTGCTACTAGTCTATGGTTTACCCCTAAGTGTAATTTGGCATTTTTATCTTGAAGTTTTTAGAATTCTTTGTGTTGTATTTTTGAAAGTTTGACTGTAACATGCCATGGTGAAGACCTTTACTGGTCATATTTATTTGGGTACCTATAGACCCCTTGTATATATATGTTCATAACTTTCCAAAGATTAGGGATGTTTCCTGCTATTATTTATTGAATAGATTTTATATACCTTTCTCCTTTTTTCCCTTTCAGATAAACCTCAGATGAGAAAAATTATTTATTTAATAATTAATTTATTTAACGGTATCCCAAAGGTCTTGAGTCTGTCTTCATTTTTCTCTCCCCCTCTCTCTCCTCTTCTTTCTTTCTTTCTTTCTTTCTTTCTTTCTTTCTTTCTTTCTTTCTTTTCCTCTGACTGAGATATTTCAAAAGACCTGTCTTCAAGTTTAGGTATTCTTTCTTCTGCTTGATCATGTCTCTTGTTGAGTTTTCAACTGTGTTTTTTATTTGAATTATTGAGTTATTCATTTCCAAGATTTCAGTTTGAATCTTTTTCAAGACTGCTATTTCTTTGCTGAATTTCTCATATCATAGAGTTTTTTCCTAAATTTGTTAAAACATCTGTGCTGATTTCAGTTTCCTTATAATTATTCTTTAAAATTCCTTATCAGGCATTATATCGGTATCCTTTTATTTGAGATCTATTGCTGGAGAGTTATTGTGTTCCTTTGGAGGCATCATGTTACCTTGTTTTTTAAATATTTTTGTGACCCTATGTTGAGATTTGTACATTTAGTGGATCAGTTGTCTCTCCCACTTTTGTAAGGTGGCTTTCACAGTAAAGGCTCTCTCCTGAGGGATGTGTCTGGGGGTGTCAGTTTAGTAAGCTATGTTAGCTTTGGTTTTAGTTGGACATCATAGTATAGCCTCCCAATAACTTCTTTAGTTGTACTCAATATGTTTGGACATGGTATATGTGATGGCAGGGTCAGAGAGTCACTAGGGAAGGGTGTACTTTAGTGACCCAGGTGAGTGTGGTACATGCTTATAGAGGCCAAGGTGGGACACTCACAATGTGATGACAGCAGCACTGGAAGTGGTAGCACTGGAAATGTAGAGCACTCTCTCAAGTATAGTAGGCTGACTAAGCAGCTCGAGCTGATTTAAGGCACTGGCTTAGGCCAACTGCAGAGGTGGACTAGGATGATTATACAGCTTGGGCTGATTAGGGTAGCAGCTTGACTGATATGTGGCTTAGTGGTGGCCGAGACAGAAACACAGCTCCACTCTCAATGTGTTACCCACGGTATAGAAGCTTGGGATGGGGGAATGCAAATCCCTTCTCTTGAACAAAGCTATGGTACACATTCTAGGTAGCTCCCCTAACTGTGCTCCAAACATTTCCTTTCTGTTGCTAGGGTTGCCAGCATCTGCTGCAATGTTGCCAGTCTCCACAGCAAAGGTACATGTTGGAACTCTCCTGTTTACCCTTTCCCCTGTGTTGCGTAGTTGCCCCAGCTGGGGAACTAAGGTTGCAGATTTGGTGAACTTTATTTTAATCTCTATGGGACTATCCCAAGTGTTCATGTCTTACAGGGTTTTCATATCTCTCTTACTGGATTTCAGTGCCATTCACCTTGAAATGCAGTTATTTATTTGTTATTCTGGTTCTTTTTTGTGGTGGAGAAGGAGGTGACTACTAGGGACCTCTGTTCAGACATCTTGCCTTCTCTTTTGTCACTTTCATTTTGTTCCTCTTTTAGACATTATTTGTTTTAAAGAAATCACTTTTCCAAACTTTCCCTTACCTTAATGGTTTTGTTCAATACATCATATTAACTATTGTAATTTTGTAATTATTGTTAATAGTAGAACAAACCTTCTCAACTATTCTTAGGCCTTTGCTCTTTTGTGTCAACTTTACAATCAACTTGTCCAGTTCCTCAACAGCTATGTTGAGGTTTTTCTTCATATTATATTACTCTATAGATTAATTTGTGTAGAATTGACATCTTTAGAATGTTGAGTTTTTCTATCTACAGATACAAAATATTCCTAATTAATTCATCTTGGTTTAATGTTTTGAAGAAAGTTTTAATATTTTTAAGTTGGGTGTTAAGTTCATGGGTGTTCATTTTGTAGTTATGCTTCATAATTTAAGTATATGCATCATGGATCAAATATAACCTTTTAAAAATATGGAAATTGATTTTAAGTAGAATATAACCATTAATAATAACAGTGCACTTATTGATATGGAAAGATTTATGGCATATTAGTAAGTAAGAAAAGCCTTTTCCATAATAGCCATATGTGCTACGTAAATGCTATTTATTTAAATATATGTAAAAATATGAGTATGGGATAAAGAGAGATATTTGAAAGGCTGCAAAAATGCAGAATCAGATAAAAGATGCATTTCAGATGGAGAAATACTTCTGAAATGGTGGAATAAGGACCGTTGAAAATTTATTGCTCTAAAAAAGCAATGAGAATACTGGCAAAATGATCAAAATCCAATTTTCTGACAATTAAGTGATTGAAACATTTTGAGGAATGTTAATTCAAAAATATCAGCTGGAACCAGGTAAGAACAGTAAGCTTTGTGATGCTTCCATTTGCTCTAATACCATCTCCTTTTCCATTGATCTGCTGTGCAGTAGCCTTGAAAACCAATACCCTTCCTACTATCATATCTGTGATAACTAGCAACCTGGAAACTACTATGGGGAGTAGAATGCATTTAGAACTCTCTAAATGGAAAGAAAAAATATGGCAGAATAGAGGAAAACAGCACATTTCGGTTGCTCCAAGACTCGGAACTCAACCAGTGGGAAGACTACTTCTAGGCAAGACAAGAAAAGCAGTAAGAACTCAATAGAAGAAAGACAATGGAAATTGGATGGGATTGGATGCAGCACAGAGAGCAGAGAACTTAAAAGAGCTCTACATGTATCATCTGGTGAGTGGAAAGTGGAGGCAGCTTGGTATTGGAGAGCAGGCACTAGGGCTGGTGGCTGCTGAGATTCAGTAGCTCTCAGAGACCTACTCCAGCAAAGAAGCAGAATCTTGTCAAGAAAATGATTGCAGAAAACCATCATCAAAAGCAACAGTATTCTTCTCTCCATGCTTGAATACCTCAAGACTGCAGCTCCCCAGACTGCCCAGACAAACCACCCAGTGAACTCCTGTGGCCACAGCTGAACTCAAACCAAGAAATGATGGGACCTTCCTGTAGGAACCCCAGTGGCTACGTCCTGCCTCATCAAGACCACTGGGAATCTACAGACCACCCATTCAATTCACCCAGCGAACTCCTGTGGCTGCAGCTGAACTACTCCTTTCCTGCAGGGACCTGAGTGGCACTCTTCAAGACAGTGAGATTACAACCATCCCAGCAAGAGCCTGCATGGCTACAGGGACTTGTGTGGCAACAAAAAGACATGTAGGATCTGTAAGTTGGCAAATCATCCCTGTGGAGGTGAGGGCATGTGTTATAGGAGGACACAGCAGAAACATGAATTAACAGACAGTCTCTAGGGATACTCAGGCAGGCAGGTAGGACCTAGGGTTGGCAGTACACCTTACCACTGCAGGGTCTCCAGCAATCACCACAGGACCACCAGCAATGATGTATAACTCAGCCAACCATGCTGCAGGCTTGGGAAGGCTATAAACTCATGTCTGGTAGCATTTGGGTGACACAAGAACCAAGGCAAGTGGCCAAAAAGGTCTCATGTGATCTCAGCTGCCAAGAGCAGCAGCAGTGTCCCTGGGCTAAGTAACTGAGCCACCCAAGCCCCAGGCTCAGAACGGTGCATCTCTCCCTGCCAGAGCGTGGGCCCTGAATGCAGGGAGACCAGAGGCCAGAAGGGGTTTATGTGATCACAGCTACAGGTGGGGAATGCAACACTCTCTCTGCCAGCAGAGTTTGGGCCTAGCAATCACATAGGCAAGTGACTAACAGCGCTTCATGTGATTGTAACAAGAAGATCAGAGGTAGTGTCCTGGACCATCAAAGCTCAGCCAGCTGGGCCACAAGCTCGGACATAGTAATCTCTGGTGCTGATGAACTTATGCCCAGTGTCCACAGCACTCTACAGGGTTTCACAGGTTAGCATACAGCAGAGCAGCGGTGCTATCCGTGTGGCATTAAATTCTGAACAAGCAGACTGCATGCTCTGAAAAGAACATCATAGTCTCGGGTCCTGTTGAGTTTGGGCTTAGGGAGCACAGTGGTCTGCAGTGAATCAGAGACTTCTGTTTGCCTGCACTGACTAAGAACTATTTCTTTTTAAAGAGGTTCAGGGGAAAAGTTCAAAAGTCTGATTATATGAGAAAGATTTGTTGAGGCAAATATACACCCTTGTTATAAGGGTATAAGGCCTATGAGCATAGGCCTTGTTATAAAGTGACAACAAATAGGACTCTCACACAAAGTGGAAGAGAATGCAAAGACAACAGAAATACAAACCTGAGAATTCTGAAAACATGAGAATGAAGATCAATGAAGAAACAATAAACTCCCATAACTCAACAACAAGGGAGATAAACAATACTGAGCTGTCAAAAATGCCAGAAAGATAATTCAGAATTTTGATTTTCAATATGATAAGAGGCCTCAGAAATGAAATCAGAGAAAGTGTACAGGAATGAAAGAAGATATGAATAGAGAAATTGAGGTCCTAAGTAAGAACCAAAAAGAGGCTTTGAACTAAATGAGAGCGACAATAAATGAATTAAAGATCTTAATAGAAACCACTTCTGGCTGACAAGACCACATGGAAGACACTCTTGAAGACAGTTCATTCACAACTGACCACACAGTCAACAGCGTAGAGAAGACAATATGACAAGATTACCAGAACATCAAAGAAATAAAGAATAACATGAAACAACCTAATGGATAAGAGACATTGAAAAGGGTCTGGAAGCACAAACCATGGGTATCAGAAACCTCTTCAGAGAAATAGTATCAGAGAATTTCACAAACATAGATAAAGAGTTGGACATCCATGTACAGGAGACATTCAGAGCACCAACAAGACAAGATCAAAGAAGAACTTCTCCATGCTACATAATAATCAAAATGACTAACCTAGAAGCCAAGGAAAGAATCTTAAAAGCATTGAGAACAAAATAATGGGTGACATTCAGGTACAAAACAATAAGAATCACTCCAGACATGAAATCACTCCAAGTCATGAAAGCTAAGAGGGATTGGTATGATGCACTCCAAACCCTGGAAGAAAAAACCTTCCAACCAAGACTGCTATATCCTCTTAAAACCACCTTCAAAGTGTCCATAGGTTTTGTTATGTCATGTCTCTATTTTTGTTTAATTCTAGGAATTTATTTTATTTCTCTTCTTATTTCTTCTCTGATCCAATCCTCATTCAAGAGTGTATCATTTAGCCAACCTAACCAAAAGAGAGAATCAATCCAAATTATTAACATCAGAAATGAAAAAGGAGACATCACCACAGACAGGTGGAAAATCCAGAGGATCACCAGAAACTATTTTAAAAATGTATACTCCAATAAACTGGAAAACATAGAAGAAACCAACAGATTTCTAGATATATACAACCAACCTAAATAGAACCAAGATGATATAGAAAACCTAAACCAACCAATAGCAAGCAAAGAGATAGTCACAGCAATAAAAAGCCTTCTATCAAAGAAAAACCCAGGTTCAGACAGATTCTCAGCTGTATTCTACAAAACCCTTACAGAAGAATTAAACCCAGTGCTTCATAAGTTATTCCATGAAATTCAATGAGATGGAATCTTTCCAACTTCCTTCTATGAGGCTAGTATCACCTTAATACCAAAGCCAAATAAAGATCCCTCAAGAAAAAAGATTACAGACCAATATCCTTGATGAACATAGATGCAAAAATTATAAACAAAATACTTTTGATATGCATTCAAAATCTTCTCAAGAAAACTGTACACCATAACCACATTGGCTTCATCTCAGGAATGCAAAGCTGCTTCAACATATGTAAATCAATACATGTTATTCACCACATAAGTAGAACTATGGCCAAAAATCACATGATATCTCAATAGATGCTGAAAAAGCATTTTACAAAATCCAACACCCATTCATGTTAAAAACACTGCAGAAAATCAGAATAGAAGAAACTTACCTCAACATCATTAAGGCAACATACAATAATTCTAAAGCCAAGATCATATTGAATGGGGAAAAAAACTGCAGGAATCCCCTTTAATATCAGGAACAAGACAAGGATGCCCAGTGTTACCACTTCTTTTCAATATAGTTCTCAAGACTCTTGCCAAAGCAATAATACAAGAAAAGGATATCAAAGGAATTCAAATAGGAAAAGAAGATCTGAAATTATCTCTATTTATACATGACATGATCCTATATTTAGAGACCCAAAAAACTGAACCAAAAGACTAATCAACAAATTTAGCAAAGTAATGGGATATGAAACCAATCTAAAAAAAATCAGTAAGCCATGTGGTGGTGCATGCTTATAATTCTAATACTTGGGAGGCTGAGACTGGAGGATCTCAGGTCAAGGACAACCTTAGCAATTTAATGAGGCTCTCAGCAACCTAGTTTATTTATTTCCAAATAAATAAAATCAATCTGGGGATGTAGCTCAGAGGTAGAATACCTCTGGGTTCAATTCCAAGTACCACAAAACAAACAAACAAACAAACAAACAAACAAAAAAACAAACAAACAGTGGCTTTTCTATATGCCAACCATGAATCCCCTGAGAAAGAAATCCAGAAAACAATTCAATTCACAGTAACCCCCAAACCAATAAAATACCTAGGTATTAACCTAACCAAGAATGCAAAAGACATCTACAATGAAAATTATAAAACACTAAAGAGAGAAATTGAAGATCTTAGAAGATGGAAAGATCTCCCCTGCTCTTGGATAGGCAGAATAGATATTACCAAAATGGCCATTCTACCAAAAATGATCTACAGAGTCAATGCAATCCCTATGAAAATACCAATGTCTTTCTTCACAGACCTACAAAAATTAGTCATAAATTTCAAATGGTGAAATAAAAGACCCAGAATAGCCAAAGCAATTCTCAGCAATAAGAACCATGCAGGAAACATCAGAATTCTTGACTTCACATCAGACAACAGAGATATAGCAATAAAAACAGCATGGCATTGGCACAAAAACAGACACACATACCAATGGAACATAATAGAAGACACAGAAACAAATCCACACACTTATAGCCAATTGATTTTTGACAAAGGATCCAGACACATATGTTGGAGAAAAGACAGCCTTTTCAACAAATGGTGTTGGGAAAACTGATTATCTAGTTTTAGAAAAATGGAACTAAATCCTTACCTCTCACCCTGCACAGGAGTGAACTCGAGATGGATCAAAGACCTGGAATTAGATCAGACTTTGAAGTTACTAGAGAAGTGCATAGGTCCAACACTCCAACATATAGGCACAGGTAGAAACTTCCTCAAAAAGACCCCCAAAGCTCAGGAAATTAAAACAAGAATTAATAAATGGTATGACATTAAACTAAAATGTTTCTGCTCATCAAAGGAAACCATGAAGAGTCTAGAGAGAAAGCCTACAGAATGGGAGAAGATCTTTTTCAGCTATTCCCTCTGATAGAGGACTAATATCTAGCATATACAAAGACTTAAAAGACTTTACACTAAAAAATATAACCCAATCAAGAAACGGGCAATTGAACTAAATAGATACTTCACAAAAGAAGTAATAGAAATAACCAATAAATACATGAAACAATGTTTAACATCATTAACAACCATGGAGATGCAAATCAAAACTACACTGAAATTCCATCTAACCCCAACCAGAATGGCAATGTGGGGAAATTGGAACTCTTCTATACTGTTGGTTGGATTGCAAATTAGTGCAGCCGCTATGGAGATCAGTGTGGAGATTCCTCAGAAAATTGGGAATGGATCCTCCACATCGATATCACTCCTGGTATCTTTCCAAAGGGACTGAAGTCAGAAAATTAAAGTAATATATGCTTATCCATGTTCATAGCAGCACAATTCACAATAGCCAAATTATGGAACCAACCTAGGTGTCCATCAACAGATGAATGGATTAAAACCTTGTGGGTTATACACACAATTGAATTCTACTCAGCAATGAAGAAGAAAAAAATAATGTCATTTGCAGGAAAATGGATGGACCTGTTGAACATTATGTTAAGTAAGATTAGCCAGTCACAGAAAGTGAAGGGTCATGTGTTTTCTCTCATACGCGGAAGCTAGGGAGTAATCAGGATACCAGAGGGGCTTCAGATAATGGAGGAGAAACTTCAGGGAGGTGCTCCAGAGGAAGGGGAGTGGGGAGAGGGAGGATCAATGAAGGAATCACTTAAAATTGACAGTATGTACATATGTGAGAATCCCATTGTCAACTTCACTATCCTGTATGGGGAAGAATTAGACATTGGATATATTTTAAATCAGGTATTTTAAATATGTTCTGCTGGGCGTGGTGGTGCACGCTTGTAATCCCACGCTTGGGAGGCAGATACCGGAGGGTCTGGGTTTGCGGCCAGCCTCAGCTACTTAGTGAGGCCCTCCACAACTTCGTGAGACCCGGTTTCAAAATAAAGCATAAAAAATAGGGCTGGGGGTGTAGATCAGAGGTAGAATGCCCCTGGGTTCAATCCCCAGTACTGCAAAAATAAATAAATAAATAAATAAATAAATAAGTTCAAAGAGTTAAAGAAACCATTTTTAAAAAAGTACTAAAGGAAAGTGTATCTTGCCAAATAGAGAATATAATAAAGAGATGGAAATTATTTTAAAAACACCAAATAGAGAATTTGGAGTAGATTATAATAACTAAAGTATAAGATTCACTGGAAGGGCTCAGCAGCACATTTGAGCAGTTGGAAGAAAGAGTCAGAAAACTTTATAGATATATAGATATCATATAATTCAAGAAAAAAGAGAGAAAATAATGAAGAGAAATGAATATAGAGAATTTCAGAAGACAAGCAACAACACTAAACATAACAACATATGCATGATGGGGCCCAAAAAGAGAGGAGAGAGGAAAAGGAGAAGAAAAACTATTTGAATTAATAATGACAAGAAGAACTCCCAAAATTTGATGAAAACCTTAATCTAAACATCTGAGAAACTCAACGAACACCTTGTAGGACAAACTCAAGATGATCCACACTTATACTCATCATAGTCAAACTGTTGAAAGACAAAGACAAAGAGAGAACCTTGAGAGTGGCAAGGGGAAAGTGTCTCATCCTGGTGATGAGATTCTTATAACATTAACAGCTTACTGTTCCTATCAGAAGCCAGGGACACCAGAAAATAGTGATATGACATATTCAATGAACTGGAAGAAAAAATGGTTACCCAAGATTTCTGTGTTCAGAAAACACATGATTCAAAAATGAACAAGAAATTAAGACCTTTCCAGATAAATAATAATTGCTTGAATTTGTTGCTAGTAGATGTGCCCCAAAAGAAATGCTGAAGGGAATATGTCACGTTGAAAAGAAGGGAAAACAGATGATAACCTGAATCCACAAAAGATACAAAGAGTACTGGCAAGGTAATTACATAGGTAAATATAAAATACAGTATAAACTTGTTTTTAAAAAATAATTCCTTTTGTGCTATCTGACTCAAAAGAGAACTGCATAAAAGTAATAATTATAAAGTTATGTTGATGAGGTTATAACACAAAGATATTTGTATGGCAGTATTAACACAAAAGAGATGTGATCAAAGCTCAACAGGAACAACATTTTTGTACACTATTGAAATTAAATTGTTCTTTTTTGAACTAGAAGGTTTTATTTAAGTCAAGATGTTATTTTTAATACTCTGGGACAACCACTAAGATAACAAAAGAATATACAGCCAAAGAAACAGCAAGGGAATTTGAATGTCATACTAGAAAATATCTGTTAAGCACAATAGAAGCAGTAATGAAGGAAAAGAGGAACAAAAAATACATCAGACATAGATAAAATAAAAAGAAAATGACATACATTAATCTTGATTTATCAGCTTTTATAGTAAATGTAGATGGACTAACTACTCCAATCAATGAATAATAATACAATGTAACTATATTCTTTCTATTAGAGGAACACTTCTGACATAAGCATCAAATAATTTGAAAGTAAAAGGACAAAGTAAAAGGAAAGTAAAAAGATACCATGCAAATAATGTCTTAAAAAGAGCTGAGTGGCTATACTAATATCAGACAAAATAGGCTTTAAAAAAAGAGTGGTGAGGAAAAGAAGGATATCTTATAATGTTAAAAAATTAGTCCATACCAAAATTATTTGGATGCAGGAAAGGCAGTGTTTAGGGGGAAACTTATAACTGTAATTATAAATTTATAGCTGAAGACTAATAAATGAGTCAGCGAGATTGTGGGCATGATATCAATATTGAAAATTCACTATATTTATATATGTTAGCAACGAATGACCCAAAATGGAATTAGTAAAGGTTATTAAGATATTAAGAAATATCTTTATTTAGAATGAAAAAGAATTAAACATGTAGGATCCAGCCATGGGCTGGAGAGAGGAGAGAATACAGAGTGACTGCTAATGTAGGGTTTGCATATTTTTGTGGGTGATGAAAATATTCTCAAATTAGATTGTCATGATACTTGTACAACTCTGAATATACTAAAAATCACTGAGTTGTACACATTAAAAATTTAAGTTTTCAGTTATATAAGTTACGTGACAATAAAGCTATTTAATAAAATGATGATTTTAAAGTTACTTTCCAGGTCTGATACTTTCTTTGAAAGCACATTGCCCAAATATAACAGGAAACCATAAACCAGAGCAATCCTAGACAATCACATGATCATACTTGAAAGTAATCATTATGGCTTTTTCTTTTTTATAGTTTTATTGGTGCATTATAGTCTCACATCATAATGTAGTTCATAGTGATAATGACACACATTACACAGCACTTGGTGGGCTTTCCCCCGGCTCTCTTTCCACTCCCCGCTTCCTCTATAGGATATTGAGATTAGCATTGGTATTCTCACATTTGTACATAATGTCAGTCGAAGTGATTCCTTCATTGATTCCCCCCCATCCCCTGCCTTCTCTTAGACCACCTCCCTGGTTCCACTGGAGTTTTTCCTCCATTATCTGAAGTCCCTCTGGCATTCTGATTACTCCCTAACTTCCTCATATGAGAGAAAACACATGACCCTTCACTTCTGTGACTGGCTAATCTCACTTAACATAATGTTCTCCAGGCCCATCCATTTTCCTGCAAATGACACAATTTTGTTCTTTTTTATTGCTGGGTAGAATTCCATTGTATAGAATATTATCCTATATTATAGTAATGTATGCATTATGTTTTTTTTTAGTGCTGCATGTACAAAGCAAGATATTTTCTAGATATTTTGCATGTATAAAAACTATTTGAAGGTGTCTCAGTTGTAAGATCCTGGCTGTCAAGTCAGACTGAGTGAGAGACTGCTGTTGAGGGGTCTGATCCATTTCATGGCTCCAGAACAGGAAGATTGCTTCTTTGCTTTATAGAAGAGGGGGTACAGCCTAGTTCAAAAAGTGTAGAGATGCCACATCCCTCATTATGCTGAAGTTCACCTCTGCTCACTGTGCCATTTCCATTGGCTGCTTCTGGTCACTCTGGACTCCGGCAATTAGAAGACTGAACATCCAGGCTGTGGGCTTTTGAAGGAGGGAGGCCCTTTACTGATGCATCATAAACATAGGTGATCAGAACCACATAGTTAAAGGTGGAAATCTAAATGACCAACATGGAAATAGTGGGTAACTTTGGGGGGTTGGGATTACAAGTAATTTTTATTTCCTAATTCTATCTAAACTAAAATGTACATTCACTTATTTTTCTAATCAGAAAATAAAATATGAGTTACTTTAAAAAATAAACATAGGTGATAACAATATGGAAATCTACACATCTTTAAATGTAAATTTATTTTGCATGTATATAATTCTAAGTTATTGTGCATATTTAATATGTATAAGATAATGATATGGTATACATATAGAAATAAAAAGTTTATTATAGTGGAGCAAATATATCTACCATTTCACATAATTGTCCATTTTATTTTGTTTTTGTGACAAGGGCAGCTAAAAATCTCACTTAGCACAAATCCTACAGATAATCCATTTTATTACCTATAGTCTTCATATTGTACATTAAATCTCTAGATTTCTTCATCCTTTGCCTCTGCCACTTTGTATCCTCTGACCTGTATCTACCCACTCTCCTCTACTCCTACTTTGGGAAACTAATGTTTTGTTCTTTATTTCTGTGTATTTGAATTTTTTAATGGTGTCACATATAAATGATATAGAATATTTTTATTTCTGTACTTGACAGGGATTTACTCTTGATCCTACCATGTACCCTTCAAATGCTACAGATTTAGGGATTTTCCATTTTAAAGCTGTTTTTATTTGGCTTTGGTTTTGTTTGTTTTTGAGATGGAGTTTTGCTCTGTTGCCCAAGGCTAACTTCAAACTGGTAATCCTCCTGCTTCAGTCTTCCAATTAAAACTATTTTTAAATGTCTCAGCACAGAGCTCATTCTTTGCCTCCTTCATGGTCTTCTAGTTACCTTAAATGAAAGTCAAAGGAATGTAAAGGGAGAGAGATTGGAAAAAATAAGAGGTGTGCCAGGCATGGCGGCACATGCCTGTAATCCCAGTACTTAGGAGGCTGAGACAGGAGGATCATAGTTTTGAGGACAGTCTCCGTGATTTAGCAAGACCCTGCTTCAAAATTTGAAAAACCAAAAGGACTGGGGGTGCAGCTCTGAGATAGAACTCTTCTGGGTTCCCTCTCCAGTTCCACAAAAAATTAAAAGTAAAGAGATGTGGGGATGAAGGGGAAAGAGGTATCAGGGGAGGAGGATCCAGTGCCCCAAATGAATCTCTTACTTATGGCTAACTGCCATCAGTTACCTTTGGAATTTATTTCCCTGTCAGCTTGTTATATCGATGAGCTTCTCTCTCCTCAGATACTGTTCATCCAAATGTTCCTTATGTTTCTAGTGTTGAGGAGCTAAGCTCCATTCCCTAGGTGTCATAAGTGGGATTGCTTCTTTGCTATCTATATAGATAAATTTGTGTCTGTATACGTAAATCAATTCATCAATCATAGAGAAGCAGCTGTTTCCAAGCATCATCTCCCTCTTAGCAGAAAGGACCCAAAATGACAACTGTCCTGTCTTCCAAGACATGTCTACCACTATCCTGTACTCTGTACTGACTTCTTGAAGGGGAACCTTAGGACAGTGAGATGAACAGCCCCAAAGATCTACCCTACAAAGATCTACCAGGAGGGAGAATTCATAGCCTGCCAAATGAAACAGGCTAAAACTGGAAAAGTAATAAATGGTATTTTCCTGCTTCTAGGAGCACATTACAAAAATAGAAGCTGAAAGTTTTTTTAAAAAATGAAGAATTCTCGGCTATCATGTGGTGCATAAAATTGAAATTTCCCTGAAGTATTTTGGTGTCAGGAAAACCATTCTTGCAACTTTCACAACATCCTGAGTGTGGGATAGGAAAATCCTTAATAAATGTCATCTTTTCATTCAGGACAGCTGAGTCAACAAACATGACTGTCACTCTTAGTCCCCCCCTCCTCGTCATCTTGTGATTAAGAGGAATTTTCAGCTAGGCCCACCTGGACTGCTTTCTGCTAACCTGTAATTGCCTTGACTTCTATACTAGATATTGCTTAATTGAATAGCATGTCATTTAAAAATATTTTGCATGCTCTGCTGCAAAGTGTTTAAAAGTAAGAGCAAGCAAACAAGCCTCTAACCCCTGTGTTTACTCTCAGAAAATAGCTGCCGCAAGAAGCACACGGATTTCCAGATACACCATTTTCACAGTTGCAGGAAACTGAATTTCCCTGATGGAGCTGGAACAAGTCAGGCACAAGAAAGCTTGATTGTCAGGGACTCAGAGGTAATAGGTTGGCTGAGAAGCAAAGGCATGCTCCTCGTACCAGGGGACCGTGTGCAGCTGGAGCTAACTCACATCAGATGAGATGTCACACTTTCAGAAGCAGTGGAAAGGCATTTAACTCAGCCCAGGTCTCTGCTGTATACACTCTTTCCCCACTCAGCATGTCTGTGCAGAGGGCTGAATTTATAAAACACCACAGTGGGGCTATCAGGTGAATAGCCAATGGGAATTGAAAAAAAAAGAGGTGAGATTATCTGTGTTGTTGGGATCTAGTGGAAGTGGAATTGGCCTCCTCTTTCGATTGCATTAAGGTGGTGTGTTGGGTCAGGGAAATGCTAGGACCTGGGTTGCTTGATGATGCCTGCATATAGAGAGGGTCTATCCTGTGGCTGGCAGTGAACAAATTGTTTAACACAAGATACTCAAGGGCTAGATCTCTCTAGATACATTTCACAGTGGCCTTCTGGAAATACTGCTTTAGCTTTGCTGCTCAGTCTCTAGCATGACATATGATTTCAGACAAGGCAGGACAGGTACTGCTATGCTCATCTATAGAATGAGATGCTTGGTTGGGTCCCCAATTTTGTTATTCTTGTGACATCCACTACTCTCTGTAAGGTAGCCTGGGTTTATCCCTTTGTAACTTGACCTTGACTATTACAATAATTACCAATCCTTGACCATTTCAACTGCATAGCTCTGTCTCTGGTCTCTCCCTATCTCAATGCTCCCTGCCACCACGTGGCACACACTGTGCTTGGTGCTGAGGATATACACAATGGTGCAGTCCCTTCCATTATGGAGTTTCCAGACTTTATAAGAAAACAACCAGACAAGAGTCCAATTAACTACAATTCTACAAGAGTTGCCAAAGATATGAACAAAGTGCTAGGAGAGTTTCAAGCATTTTTTTTTCTCCAAGAAGCCCTTGAGGTTGTTAACTATTGATTTTAAATCAAGGGTTGTAGTTTTGTCATCTGTAAATAGCCAGTTAATTTGAAATGTTTGATGAGAGAACTGGGGTTTATTTTTATCCATGGCCAATGGTAAATGAAGATAGTCATCTCTAATTTATAAATTGGAAACAAAGCATCCAAGCCCATGCCTCAAAACACCATAGATATCCATGTGTGGTGGCGTACGCCTATAATCCTAGTACTTAGGAGACTGAGACAGGAGGATGGCAGGTTTGGGGCTGGTGCACAGTAACTTAGGGAGACCCTGTTTCAAAATAAAAAATAAAAAGGGCTGGGGGTGTGGCTCAGAGATAGACTGCCCCTGGGTCCAATCCCCAGCACCAAAAAAACAAAAAACATGTAAACATAAATATACAGTTTAAACCACTGTCAAAATATTGCAAGTTACATAGGCATGCATAATTTATCATAAGCAAATATATTTCTAGAGCTTAACAGAGGAACTCTAAGTTTATTCTCAAGCTTCTGCATTTATATTAATTGTACAGCTCAGGACGTTTCCCTTATACTAACGGCTCCCATAAATTCCATGCATATCTACTTGGTATATGCCAGATGCAATGTCCCACCCCAGGCAAGTTGAAGAGGGAGCGTGAACAGCCGTGAGGACCTGGGGCTACAAGCCCTGGCCTCACTTAACTAGAAAAAATAAAGCTGTGATGTGTCTGCAGGAAACTTCAGCTCTTGGTTTAGGCCGATTCTCTTGCCAGCCTTTCTATTAGGGTTTGATGAATCCTTTAACTACATTTTTCATTAGACATCCAGATAACCAGAAGACATATGACGCTGATGTTCCCCTGGCCTTTGATGAACAGAAGCATCTGGTAAGCAGAACAAAAATTTTAAAAAAGGAACAAGTCAGCCTCAGGGAATTGGAGTCGTCATCAATCAGTCCTGAATTCTTCAGCCTTCTCTCCTATCTTGAGCAAGCTAGGTGGAGAGCAGGGAGAATACAGGACAGGCTGTACTTTGAAGGGCCTGACTGGGACCCTCGCCACCTGTAGCAGGGATAGATGCAATCCCCCTGGCCCTGTGGGCCTCCATCATAGCAACATATAGGAAGAGACCCTATTTCTAGTAGGATGTCTGTATGAGAGGCTGCAGGGTGGTGGAGGGGCTGTTGGTTGGTGTTGGTTTTGCAGGTTGGGGGTGACGAGTAGAGGGGACTGGCAAGGCGACCCTCAGGTAGCAACCTCTTTTTTGGGCCTTTGAAGCAAACCTTTGTCCTCAGAGGCAGCTCACATCTCATTTTGTAAATTAAAACCATGGTGACTAAACTTGGAACCTGTCCAAGCAGCCAACTGGAATGATTCACAATCTCATTGAGAGTGAATATTTTTTTCTCTCGGCCAACCAATTTCAAATTAATTAAGGCCCCATTTCTGTACTTTGTTTTGTCTACCACATTAAGCACATTCCCCAAGACTTCAGGGACCATCTCTATTTCACTGGAAATCCCTATTGTGATAAAGTTACCACTTATTGAATGCTGAGCATGTTATGGAGTGTAGTGCAAGGCACTTGGCATTCATCATCTAACTTGAGTCTTGTTTGTCTGTTTTTGGTACTGGGGATTGAATGCATGGGCATTCTACCTCCAAGCTACACTCTCAGCCCTATTTTATTTGTTTATTTTAAAATAGAATCTCGCTAAGTTGCTGAGGCTGGCTGTGAACCTATAATCCTCCTGTTTCAGTTTTCCAAGTCTTAAAAACAATATGTTGCCCTTCTGGAAACTGAGGCTCAAAATAGCCCTGGGTTCAATCCCCAGTGCCACACACAAAAAGTGCCCCATTAGGCAGCTCAAATAAATAAATCAACTCTCAGTTGATTTCTTGATGCATTGTCAAAGACAGTGCTGCTGTCCTTTTCCTCTTCCCCTGTAGGTCTGGATAAACACTTCCGCTTCATTTTCTTAGCTGCTAGTCCTCAGGAGGGGAGGTGATCGGATCTGGTGTCTTAAGGGGGACAAGGAGTTCTCATCTCCCCAGCTCCGTGTGTAAAGTGTAGGTTTAGCCCTACTGCCTCTCTCTGCCTCACTGCTTGGCTTTGAGAACAAGTCATCCTGCTGACAATGTCTGACTTGGCTCTGTCTGTTCAGACAAGGGCTCCCAGTGCTTCATTCCTGCGGTCGTGCCTCCTTCCCCCCCTCCCCAGTGACTAATCCCTCACTTTCTACTGCTTTCCACTTATCTAAATGCTTCCCAAATCCTCACATAGACTTTGTGGGGCAGGCATCATTATTTTTAGATTATGGAACTAAGGTTCAAGGTCATATAGATTCATGTAGCTTCTAATAAAATGCAGTGCTAGAATGCAAACTCAGGAATGTCTGAGCCCAAGCCTGTGCTTCTTAACTTTTAGACCACACTGCCTTTTACAGACATGGAAAGGGAAGCCTGGAAAGGTGTACAACATTAGCAGACAGCCAGTAATAGGACACAGGATTGATTTTTAAAATTTCATTACAACTCTCTATCTTTGGATCTTAAAAAATGGGTGTTTTTGTTATTTACTTGTTAATTTTTAAAATAGACTTTTTTAAAGAACAGTTTTAGATTTAGTTTACAGAAAAATTATGAATATAGTATAAAGCTCCCATATACCTCCTACCCAGTGTCTCCTACTATTTATGTTGGTATGATACATTAGTTAGAACTCATACAAGAATATAAATATGTTACTAATGCATTATTAATTATTAGTTATTAGCAATAGTTATTACTAAATAACATCTGTATTTTACTCGGATTTCCTTGGTTTTCACTTAATTTCCTTTTTCTGATCCAGGATTCCATCCAAGATTCCACATTATCTTCAGTTGTTGCATCTTATCGGGCTTCTATTGGCTGTGACACTTTCTCAGACTGTCAGGTTGCTGTAACAAAATGCTATAGACAGAGCATGTTAGTCAGTCTTTCATTACTGCAATAAAATACCTGAGATAATCAACTTAAAGGAGGAAAGGCTGATTTTTGGTTTGCAGTTTAGGAGTTTTAGCACATGGTTAGTTGGCTCCCTTACTTGGGCTGTGGTAAGGTGCCCATCCTGGTGGGAGAGCACCATGGAGCAAACTGTTTACTTCATAGCCAGCTGAGAAAGAGAAAGGAAGAGACACAGTCCCACAATCCACCCCAGGGCATGTCCAAGTGGCCTAAGACCTCCCTCTAGACCCCACCTCAATAAATGTCTCACCACCTCCCAGTTGGGCCATGGGCTGGGGGGTCAAACCTTTATTTAATACATGGGCCTTTGGGGGTCATTCCAGATCCACGCTATAACACTGGGTGACTTATAAATAACAGGAGATTTTTTCTCATTGTCTGAAGGCTACCAAGGCACTGGAAGATTCTGTATCTGGTGAGGACCCCTGTGATAGTTGATCTGGTTTGTCAACTTGACCCTCTTAAGATCTTCACATCTTGGACTGGACTGAATTGGTGGTTCCTTCAATCCTGGGGCTCCAGCTCTTAGACCGCCCAACCAGCTGCTGATTCCTCTGATTTTTCACATGCGGTCGAAATTCAGGACTACATTGTGAGCTAATCTAATAAATCCTTTTTCCCCCCCTCCCTTCCTTTCTTCATTCTGTGAATTCTGTTGATCTGACCAATACAAATATTGGTACCAGAGTGGGGTACAGAGTAACAGAATTCACAGGAATGTATTTTTTTGGTTGGTTTTCTGGCTTCTGGAGCTGACTCTCCAATTTGATTAAGCCTAAAGTGAGTGAAGGCCGTCCTTTAATTAGTAAGGGAGGTACTGACTCTCCATGGTGTGAACTATTTAAAACTATACAAAAGGTGGACCCTTTCGATTACCCTAACTCTCCTCTTGTGAGGAGCAAAGAGTTTAGTGATTCTATCTTTCATATTTTTGATCATTTTACAAAAATTAAGGAATATACTGATGTTGGCTGGTTACTCCTGGCATCACTAGAGAAATTAGCGTGGGAAAATGATAAGCTTCAGGACCGTATATCAGACCTAACAGTTAGCCGGTGAGTGTTGAGGGAGAGTCTTGTCTCCTGTAGTCGTAGAATGGAGATTGCTGAAGATCAAACACAGGCCCTCATCCTGAGATTGGCTGATTTGCAACGTAAGGTTCATTCTCGGCCTAGACAGGTGTCTGCAGTTAAGGTGAGGGCTCTGATAGGAAAACCATGGGATCCTGAAAAGTGGAACGGGGATATCTGGGAGGACTCTGAAGAGGCTGGGGACATTGAATCTGAGCATTCTGAGGAGTTTGTCCTGCCAGTACATGAGGACTCCCCACCCTCTACATAATTGGCTTCTCCACCTTCCCCTGGGAGAAATACTCCAGCATTGTCTAGGGCGACAGAGCAAGGTAATGCTGATACTCTTCAGGACCTACCCACCCCACCCACTTTTTCCACCAGACCTATAACTAGCAGCAAGTCTAAGCGGGCCCCTAGAGGTGAGGTGCAGGCTGTGACCCATGAGGAAGAACGCTATACGCAGAAAGAACTTATTGAGTTTTCTAATTCATAGAAACAGAGGTCTGGGGAATATGTATGGGAATGGATTTTAAGGGTGTGGGATAATGGTGGGAATAATATACGATTAGATCAGGCTGAATTTGTTGATATGGGCCCGTTGTGCAGAGATTCTAAATTTAATGCAGCAGCTTGTAATGTTAAAAAGGGGACTAATAGTTTATTTGGTTGGTTGGCTGAGGTATGGACCAAAAGATGGCTTACTGTAGGTGATTTGGAAATGCCTGACCTCCCTTGGTTTTCTGTGGATGAGGGGATTCAAAGGCTGAGGGAGCTTGGAATGCTGGAGTGGATTTGCCATTTGGGATCCTCTCCTCCACAGTGGACACGTCCTGAGGACGTTCCCTTCTCCCGTACTTTAAGAAATAAATTTGTGAGGGGGGCACCATCATCCTTGAAGGGCTCTGCTGTTGCTATCCTCTGTATACCAGAACTTACAGTGGGAGACGCAATTGACCAATTATTAGATTTGGGTGTTATGGGTATTCTTGGTTTCCATGGTAGCAAGGGTCAAGTGGCGGCTCTCAATCATCAGGGGCAAGGCAGTCGTACCTATTATAATGGACGGCAGAAGAGGAGCAATGAGCAGAAGGGCTTGACTCGTGCAGATTTATGGCGTTGGCTGATTACTCATGGTGTCCCCAGAAGTCAAATAGACAGGAAACCCACCAAATTTTTATTGGATTTGTATAAACAGAAAAATTCGAGAATTGATATACCAGAGTCTGACTTCAATCGTAAAAGTGGAGAATCATGGCCTCTCAACCAGTTCCCAGACTTGAGTCAGTTTACTGACCCAGAACCCCTTGACTGACAGGGAGGCCAGGCCCCCTTGAGGAAGGGCTCTGGTACAGAACTGAAAAGTTCTACTGTTAATCTTTCCTCCGTCCTTCCCCAAAGGGACCTACGGCCTTTCACTAGGGTGACTATACATTGGGGAAAAGGAAATGATCAAATTTTTAGGGGACTGCTGGACACTGGGTCTGAGTTGACGTTGATCCCAGGTGATCCTAAATGTCATTGTGGTCCTCCGGTCAATGTAGGTGCTTATGGAGGTCAGGTGATCCAAGGTATTCTAGCCAAAGTCTGACTTACAGTGGGTCCCGTGGGTCCCCGTACTCATCCTGTGGTTATCTCTCCAGTCCCTGAATGTATTATTGGTATGGACATACTCAGTACTTGGTAGGACCCCCACATTGGTTCTCTGGTCTGTGGAGTCAGGGCTATTATGATGGGAAGGGCTAAATGGAAGCCATTAGAGACAGATGGAACTTGGAGAATGACTGTTGATTATCGTAAACTTAATCAAGGAGTGACTCCAATTGCGGCTGCTGTACTGGATGTGGTTTCCTTGTTAGAGCAGATTAACACGTTTCCTAGTACCTGGTATGCAGCCATTGACTTGGTTAATGCATTCTTTTCCGTACCAGTTCATAAGGATCACCAGAAGCAATTTGCCTTCAGCTGGCAGGGCCAGCAGTATACCTTCACTACTCTGCCCCAGGGGTATATCAACTCCCTGGCCCTGTGTCATAATCTCGTGCGCAGGGATATTGATAGACTTTCTCTTCTGCATAATATTTCTCTGATTCATTATATTGATGATATTATGTTAATTGGGCTGAATGAGCAAGAGGTAGCCACCGCTCTGGACTTGTTGGTGAAGCATTTGCGTGCCAGGGGATGGGAAACAAACCCAGCTAAAATCCAGAGGCCTTCTACCTCAGTGAAATTTCTAGGAGTCCAATGGTGTGGGGCATGCCGAGATATCCCGTCTAAAGTAAAGGATAAACTGTTACATCTGGCCCCT
The DNA here is from genome assembly GCA_004027185.1 of Glis glis. NCBI lineage: Eukaryota > Metazoa > Chordata > Mammalia > Rodentia > Gliridae > Glis > Glis glis. The sequence continues at coordinate 35,402 of PVJS01002532.1, forward strand.
CCTACAACTAAGAAGGAGGTACAATGTCTGGTGGGCCTGTTTGGCTTTTGGAGGCAACACATTCCTCATTTGGGTGTGTTACTCTGGCCTATCTACCGAGTAACTCGGAAAGCTGCTAGTTTTGAGTGGGGCTCAGAACAGAAGCAGGCTTTGCAGCAGGTCCAAGCTGCTGTGCAGGCGGCTCTGGCACTTGGGCCCTATGATCCAGCGGACCCTATGATACTGGAGGTCTCAGTGGCAGATAGAGATGCTGTCTGGAGCCTCTGGCAAGCCCCCATGGGTGAGTTGGAAACTGAACGCTTAACCATGGGCCACCAGGTTACCATGTGACCTGAGCTGCTGCCCATTATGAGCTGGGTTCTCTCTGATCCATCAAGCTACAAAGTTGGACGTGCGCAGCAGCAGTCCATTGTCAAGTGGAAATGGTACATACGTGATAGGGCCCGAGCAGGTCCTGAAGGTACAAGCAAATTACATGAGGAGGTGGCCCAGATGCCCGTGGATCCTACTTCTGTTATAGTGCTTTCTGTCCCCCAGTGTGAACCTATGGCCTCATGGGGTGTACCATATGATCAGTTGACAGAGGATGAGAAAGCTCGGGCTTGGTTTACAGATGGTGCTGCGCGATATGCAGGCACTACCCGAATATGGACAGTGGCAGCCCTGCAGCCCCTCTCTGGGACATCCCTGAAAGACAGTGGTGAAGGGAAATCTTCCCAGTGGGCAGAACTTCGTGCAGTGTACCTGGTTGTGCACTTTGCTTGGAGGGAAAAATGGCCAGATGTATGTTTATATATGGATTCATGGGCTGTGGCCAATGGTTTGGCTGGATGGTCTGGGACTTGGAAAGAACATGATTGGAAGATTGGTGACAAAGACATTTGGGGAAGAGGTATGTGGATAGATCTCTCTGAATGGGCACAAAATGTGAAGATATTCATGTCCCATGTTAATGCCCATCAAAAGGTGACCTCAGCAGAGGAGGACTTTAACAATCAAGTGGATGGGATGACCCGATCTGTGGATAGCAGTCAGCCTCCTTTCTTGGCCACCACTGTCATTGCCCAGTGGGCTCATGAATAAAGTGGCAATGGTGGCAGGGATGGAGGGTATGCATGGGCTCAGCAACATGGACTCCCACTCACTAAAGTTGATCTAGCTACGGCCGCTGCTGAATGCCCAATCTGTCAGCAGCAGAGACCGACGCTGAGCCCCCGATATGGCAGCATTCCTCGAGGTAATCAACCAGCTACCTGGTGGCAGGTTGATTATATTGGACCCCTTCTGTCATGGAAGGGGCAGCGCTTTGTCTTCACTGGAATAGACACTTACTCTGGGTATGGATTTGCTTTCCCTGCATGTAAAGCTTCTGCCCAAACTACCATCCAAACTACTTATCCACCACCATGGTATTCCACACAGCATTGCTTCTGACCAAGGATCTCATTTCACGGCCAGACAGGTGTGGCAATGGGCTCATGCTCATGGGATTCACTGGTCCTACCATGTTCCTCACCATCCTGAAGTGGCTGGTTTGATAGAACGGTGGAATGGCCTTTTGAAGACTCAGTTACAGCGTCAGCTAGGTGGCAATACTTTGCGAGGCTGGGGCAAGGTTCTTCAAAAAGCTGTTGAATCAGCGTCCACTCTATGGTACTGTTTCCCCTATAGCCAGAATTCACGGGTCCAGGAATCAAGGGGTGGAACTGGGAATGGTACCACTCACCATTACCCCTAGTGACCCACTAGGAAAATTTTTGCTTCCTGTCCCTGCAACCTTATGTTCTGCTGGCCTCCAGATCTTAGTTCTGGAAGCAGGAATGCTTCCACTAGGAGGCACAACAATGGTCCCATTGAATTGGAGATTAAGACTTCCCCCTGGCCACTTTGGGCTCCTCATGCCTTTAAATCAACAGGCTAATGATGGAGTTATGGTGCTGGCTGGGGTTATTGATCCAGATTACCGAGGGGAAATTGGACTATTACTCCACAATGGGAGTAAGGAAAAGTATACCTGGAAGGCAGGAGATCCCTTGGGGTGTCTCCTAGTATTGCCATGTCCTGTTATTGAAATCAATGGAAAACTGCAGCAATCTAATCCGGGCAGGATGGCAAATGTCTCAGATCCTCCAGGAATGAAGGTGTGGGTCACCCCTCCAGGTAGAGAACCGAGACCTGCCGAAGTGCTGGCTGAAGGTAGGGGAAATACAGAATGGGTAGTAGAAGAAGGTAGTTATAGGTACCACCTACGGCCACGAAACCAGTTGCAGAAATGAGGTTTGTAATTGTTATAAATATGTTTGTGTATATATATATTTATATGTGCTAAGCAGATATCTATATCTTATATCCTCCCTTATTTCTTTATCATGTAATATAACACTGATGGACTTATGTTAATATTTAAGTATTAGGAATAAGTATCACTCAGGGGGTCCTGCCTTCTATTCAGGAGAAGTGTCTGGTGCATTTCTGGTTGTACGTGGGATAGCTTTGTCATGTTAGGTGTGATTTTGATATTGTTATTCTATTTATTTAAAGATTGGTGTGATTTATAAGAGACTGGGTTAGGAGTCAAGTTGACAAGGGGTGGACTTGTGATAGTTGGTCTGGTTTGTCAGCTTGACCCTCTTAAGATCATGTGACTTTGGTTGTATAACAGCAGATTGAACTGGAAGTCCTGCCCTAAATGTGGGTAGCAGGGTTCTGATAGGTGCAGGACTTAGATAAAAAGAAGGAGAAAGGTGCATAGAGCTGAGCTGCGACCCTTCCTGAGGAAAACACATCTGCTCTCGTTTGAGATCGACAGTCTCCAACTTTGCCATTTCCTTGGAGAACTTCTTGGTCTTCTGCTCTCGTCTGAGATCGTCGGCCTCCAGCTCTTCGAACTAAAACTTCACCATCGTTTCTCCGAAGAGCTTCCTTATCTTTACATCTTGGACTGGACTGAATTGGTGGTTGCTTTAATCCTGGGGCTCCAGCTCTTAGACCGCCCTACCAGCTGCTGATTCCTCTGACTTTTCACGTGCGGTCGAAATTCAGGACTACATTGTGAGCTAATCTAATAAATCCTTTTTTACCCTCTCCCTTCCTTTCTTCATTCTGTGAATTCTGTTGATCTGACCAATACAACACCCTTCCTCACAGAGAGCACCTTCTTCCTGTCTTCACATGGTGGAAGGGTAAGGAACCTCGGGGTAAGGACTCAGGCCTCCTTTCTAAGGACATTAATCCCATTCATTGGGGCTTCACCATCATGACCTAATCCCTTCCTAAAAGCCACACCTCCAAATACCATTTCTTTTGGGGATAGGATTTCAAGATGATTTTGGGGGGACATAAACATTCAGAGCATAACACAGACTTTCCATGTTTTTTTATGACCATGACAATTTGAGGAGTACTGGGCAGGTACATTGTAGGATGTGTGTCTATTGAGATTTGTCTGTTTTCCCCATAACTACTTTGTAATAGGTTCTTGGGAGGAAGATACATACTATTGATATAATTTATTATCATTGATACTGACTTTGGTCCCTTGAGTGAGATAGTTGATGTCAGGTTTCTTCACTATGGTTACCCATTTTTCTCACATTCAGAAGCTTCCTTTTTGGAAGGAAGACCCTGTAATGCCCATGATTAAGGAGCAAGAAGTTCTTGGCAGAGTTTCTCCCTAAGTAACTTGTAATATTTTTGCATGGGAGATTTGTTTCTTCTCATTTACATATTTATATCAGTGTAGAATTATGGATATTTACTTCTTTTTACATCAAAGGTTATATAGTCTACTGCAGCAATAAGGAAGAAAGTCAGTAGAGCCCTGTCTTGCTCTAGTTAAGTAGTAAACGTTTCCGGGTATTCTGAAGAGGCAGTGGTATATTTGAAGAGCATAGTCTTTCCGCATGCTGTTTTTTAATACTTTACTATTAAACACCATAGTGAGTTTCAATGTGATACAAACATTCATGCACACAGCTTTTGGTGTATTTCCCTTTCCTCCCTGCTGGGACATGCTATTGAAACCAGTAGTTACCAGTGTGGCTGTGGGTCCTCACTCTGCCATGAAGATGAGCACACCCAGGTTCAGGTTGGGTGTTGCGAAGTTCAAAGTACTTGTCTAAATTCAGAACATGTATGGACATATTTCTTTGATTCACAGAGAAACTACTGGATTCCCTGGGTATCTGTTACTACCTTTATATATATTGACAAAGCACTATCTGAACTATTTCCTTCTTTTACCCCTCTCACCTCCCTCCTCCAATCCCCTTCCACTATGCTACTGGACTCTCTCCACATTTATCCAAATTAACTTGTGTTTCCTATTTTTCTTCATATGAGACAAAACATACAACCTTTGATTTTCTGAGACTGGTTGATTTCACTTACCACAATATTCTTTAGTTCCAAACATTTTGCTGCAAATGATATAATTTTGTTCTTCTTTATGGTCAAGTAGAATTCTATTGTGTGCATATACCACATTTTCTTTATCCATTCATCTGTTGATAGACACTTGAGTTGGTTTCATAATTTTGTTATTGTGAATTGTGTTGCTATTAACAAGGGTTTGCATGTGTCACTGTAGTACTGTACCTTTAATTCTTTGGGGAAACACATCTGGGTCATATGGTGGTCCCATTCCTAGACTTTTGAGGAACCTCCATATTGATCTCCAGAGTGGTTGTACTGATTTACAATCCCACCAACAATATATAAGTGTTCCTTTTTTGTTGTTGTTGTTGACTCACAGAATGGTGGTATTGGGAAGCATCACTGATATCCATTGTTTTACTGATGATAGAACAAATGTAGTTAACAGCTGTTATAGTACTACTAGCCTGGTTCATTTCTGACCTGCTCCATCTGTCTCCATTGTCTTCACCTGGCCAGATACCCAGGGAATCCAGTAGTTTCTCTGCGAATCAAAGAAATATTTCCACACATGTTCTGAATTTAGGCAAGTACCTTGAACTTCACAACACCCAACCTGAAGCTGGGTGCGCTCATCTTCATGGCATAGCGAGGACCCACAGCCACACTCATCTCTTTTAAGGCAAGAGGAAGGATGAGGCACTCTAATGTCTTGAAGCTTATTCAGAGATGGGAGGGATGTGGTATTTTGTTTTCCTTAAGTACCTATTGTTCTGTATGGGATCCATTTTGACAAGAAGAGCCAAACATATCACTTTAGCGTGGTTTGTGCAGACTTTCAAATTGAAATCATAAAACCTTGGAGTTTGTACTAGCCCAGCATGGGAGAAACCGATTAGTCAGACTTGGCAGCAAGATCAAAATCCTGTCCACCTACCCAGGCTGTCCATATTAATCCTCTGTGCCACACACTGTGCTGAACACAGTTCTCCTCAGCATGCCCAGACACTCTCCAGCAGAAGGCAGGATGAAAACCTTCCCTTCCCTCCCGTTCCAAGCCTTCATCAGGAAAAAATTGATTGTATGAAGAAGCAGAGTTCTGTTCCTCTCATTTGGAAAACCCCTGTACACACCAATTCTTATCTGAGTAGTCTTGGCTTTCATATTGTCATTTGGGTGCGATCACTCTGATGATCTAGAAACTCCCCGGGTGTCAGGGATTGCCAGCCATATTTGCTTTCTTATCTGGTGCTGCTCCAGGACTCAAGTAGTTTTCCATCTTCATTTCAATTATACAATCTACCTTTCTGGGATCCATAAAATGTGTTCAGAGCCCAGTGATGCAGATGACCCTGCAGAGGCAAAAAACTGCCAAGTAATTGGTCTTTTGGTGAAAGGCTAACCTTCAAAGTGGAGCTGCCTCAGTCAATCTGGCCATGGGGAGTGGAGGGTTATATCAGACCTTACTGTCAGGCAGTGTAGACTGGCTGAGAATTACTGACACATAAGTAAAGGAGATTTGAGTTACAAACCTGCTCTATCACTTATTAAACATGTGACCTGGGGCAGTTACTTAACTCTTGAGACTCTCTTTCCTAGTCTTTAAATTTAGAAATTCTGACTTTATGTGATTTAAATGATACAAGGTAAATGAAGAGCCTGGAGCATAACAGAGGGTCTGTAAATGATAGTGACGATCATTTTCATCATCAAAATATTTTTTTTTGCAGTACCAGGGATTGAATCCTGGGATATTCTACCTCCGGGCTACACCCTCAGCCCTATTTTTTATTCTTTATTTTGAAACAGGGTCTCACTAAGTAGCTGAGGCTGTCCACGAACCCGGATCCTCTGGTGTCAGACTCCCGAGTACTGGGATTATATGCGTGCACCACCACACCCGGCTACCATCAAAATATTGATATTGCATTTTCTGTGATTGCATTGCCAAGATCCTGAATTCCATGACTAAGGTTTCACACTTCTTTTTCTTAGGGCTTAACTTCAATGAGAAGCACAGAAAGTCCTTGACTTATGAATGTTCAACTTAGGATTTTTCAACTTTGTGCTGGTGTAAAAGCAATATATATTCAGTAGCAACTGTACTTCAAATTATGAATTTTAATCTTTTTCCAGGAGAGCAATATGTGGGAGGATCCTCTCTTGTGACACTTGGCAATAGCAGAAAATCCCAGCTCTTCATCAGCTGTACAATTACAGGGTAAAAAGGGCATTCTACAATGTACCATATCACCAAGATGTGATGTTTGGTAGGTTAGGTATATTAAAAGCATTTTCAACTTATACTATTTTCATCCTATGATGGGCTTATTGGGACATAATCCCATTGCAAATCAAGGAGCATCTGTATTGTTTTTCACAAAGGAAAAGAGTTTTTGGCCAGGCATGATGGCACACACTTGTAATCCCAGTACTTGGGGGGCTGAGACAGGAGGATCGCAGGTTTGCAGGTAGCCTCAGCAATTTAGTGAGGCCCTCCACAACTTAGTGAGACCCTGTTTCCAAATAAAAAATAAAATAGGGCTGGGGGTGTAGCTCAGAGGTAGAATGCCCCAGAGTTCAATTTTCAGCACCAAAAAAAAGAAAGAAAGAAAGAAAGAAAGAAAGAAAGAAAGAAAGAAAGAAAGAAAAGAGTCCTCTTTGACCCATCAGCACTTTGGCATCATTTTGAATTATTTTCCATGGTAGGATAATTTGTTCCAACATATTCCTGCTCCTGATGCTATTTGTGTTCAGTGATGGACATTTATAAGACTACTGGCCCTGGATGTGATGTATCCACAGCTCAAATGAAGAAATAGGCATTGCTCCACAGGGACTGAAACCCTGACTGTGCCCTTTCCTGAGATTACAGGCGTGTGCCACTGTGTCTGATTTGCTTCCTTGATTTTTAATATTTTATTCTACTCAGATTTTTCCGGCTACTTGTTGGATTATTCATCTGTCCAATTTTCCCTCTTAACCACCTTATCAATGTTGACATTTCCAAAAGGCCTATTTTTATCTGTATTCTTTTATTTTCCTGTCAACTCATTATCTCACTCATCTATTACCTTGGCTTTAAATATCACTTTCTTACAGATGCTTCTCAAATCTTTACCCAGATCTTAATTCTCTCCTAATCTCCTGTTCTCTCTTCTCATTTTCACTATGGATATTTTGGTATCTCAAAAGCTATACAAGTATACCAACATACCAATATATATATTTCAATTTTTCATTCATCTCAAAGTCTTCAAACTGTGTTTTCCAGGACATTAAGGCTCACAAAACTGTGTTAGGTGCCAGTTGGGGGTGTGGCTGGTGGTTGTAAGCATCAGGACTCCTGTCTTCCAATTCAACTAACCAGGCCAACCAAGCCACCTTTGTGTTTTTGTTTTATATGTGGGACTTCTAAGTGATATTTCATCTTTACTCAAGGAATACAATGCTAAAAAAAGGGTTTAGAAACCACTGAGATACCCTTATTTGTTCCAAGCTAGTGCCTTCTCTACTCTTGACATATTTAAGTTACTGTTACAAGGAATCATAAAATCAAATGCCTACAGGGTTCAGGCAGGAAATATAAAGGAACAAAATGTCTTAAGTCTAAGACAAAAAAAAAATACTGGGATTGGGATGTTCTGAGGATAACACACCACTTCAAAGGCCTTTAAATTAAAGTTAACTCAATATCTAAGGCATAAGTCCACATCTGTAAGCTATATCTTCTCCACTTATGAATTTTAAAACCTTTTGGTAGCAATGGTATCCTAATTACCCAGGCTGGAGACCTTGGAGGAATTTCCCTCCCTTTTTTTGTTTTCTTCCCTGATCTTTTTTTTGGATTGAACCCAAGAGCATTTACCCCAGCCATTTTTATTTTGAAAACAGGGTCTTTATCCTCCTGTCCTTATCCTTCCAAGTACTTGGATTATAGGTGTGCACCACTGCGTCAAGCTCCTGACCCATATTTTATCAGTGAACAAATACGTCTTCCCCTTGATAGTTTCTCATCTGTCCGTTCTATCCTATTATTTCTGATACTGGCTTATAGTGTGTCAATGGACTTCTTGGTTTCTCTCTCTGAGCTCTCCTCTCCTCTGAGCTTTCTCTCACTATGGACAGTGACTTTAGCTTTTGAGACCATTCACCTTTCAGCCTTGTCTTTGCATTTCCACAGAACCAAATTAAAATTATCCTGTAATATTTACTCCTTTTAAATCTTGTCTTACATTATAATTATTTATATACAGAATCAGGCAGGAACACCCTGATTCTAAGACAAAAGTGAATAGTGGGAATCATTTATTTTTAGAGTTACTAGATTAGTACCAGTTTTGAACACCTACCGTTTCATTTTAGCACAAATGTTTTTAGTACCTGCTATTAGAATAGGTACTGTTTTAAGGGCTTTGGACATAGCACCTAAAAATGGTCATAGATGAGTCATGAAGACAGTAATGCACACAATGATAATAATAATAATAATAATAATGATAATAATAAATAATGAAGGCTTATACTAAAGATACATCTAAAATGTCGTGGGGATAAAAAAGGAGAGGTCGTTAATTCTGAATAGATTGTATGTTGGGTGAAGTGTCAAGAAAGGTGACATGTATGTATAACCTCAAGGCCGAGTAGGTATTCACCAAGATTTAGGAAGAGAAGGATTAATAACTGTAGCCATTGCAGATGGCAGAAACAAAACCTTGGAAGTGATGTTTTATAAGGAATATGGAAGACATGCGGGCCATTTGTTTTGGAAGACAGATAATATATTTGAAGAGGAAATAGATTCTTGTAGGTACTAATAGGCCAATATGTGGACTTTACAGGGAGAAATTTAGGACTCAATATAAAGATCTTTTTCATAAATAAAGACTTGATTTGTGGTTTGGTTGGTCCAATAGTGAATTTCCATCAGATGGAAGCTGAATAAATATCAGAAACTATAAAAGGTGGACTTGCTATGAAAAATTTAACCTTAAAATATTTAAAATATTTTTACAGATGTTTTTATATAAGCCAGTGTGACTTTAGCCAAATTGATTATAGCATTATTAGACTAATTAAATGTGTTTCTTCTGTCCATACTACTTAGTACAGGAAAGGTACTCAGTAAATGTTGATTCGAAGTCAAGTGGATGAATAAACGGCCTGCGATCAATAGACTGGTTTCTGAACAGGAGCATTGTGGAATATTTTCAATTGCTTGGCTTTCAAAAACTCCCTGCAGGGAATTGGGAAGTAGACACTTTAATCCCCCACTGGTGGTAGTTTAAATTAGTGCAACCTTTCTGCAGAGCAGTTCAGCTTTACATATAAATAGCTTCAGCACTTCCATGTCTTTTGACCTAGTAATTCTATGTGCAGCAGTTTCTCCTAGGGCAACGATTATAAATTGTAAAAATTGTATCTACAAAGATGTTCATCAGAGAAATGTTAATATAGGAAAAACTGGAACTAATCTAAATGTCCATCAGTTTGCAATTGGTTAAGTAAATTATAATGCAACTGTCCAGTGAAATATTGTTCAGCTGTGAGCAATAACATTATGAAAGAATACTTAACAACATGAGAAAAATGTTCAAAAATCCATTCTTAACTTTAAAAAGCAAGTTTCCTAAGTACTATAATTTTACTTTTATTCTATATATGCATTGCTTTCTGAGTCATGTGTTTATGGAAGGTTTTGGTTTTTTCTTTTACTTATTTGTAACATTTTTCTATGATAAACACATAATACTTTTGTTAAAATTTAAAAAGGTACTAAAGAAAAATAAAAACCTAAACCCTCTTTGCATGGTCCTGTTCCCTTGAGTTTAGAGCCACCAGTGCAGGAGTACCGTACAGTAGTACAACAGCACAGGAGCCAGAGAGGTACAGAAAACAACCAAGCCAATATGGAAGCAGAGAGGTTTTTGTTTGTTTGGATGGTTGTTTTTTTTCTTTTATTTTCTTATTTTTGTGGTGCTGGGGATTGAAACCAGGGCCTCATGTGTGCTAGGTAAGAACTCTACCACTGAGCTACATCCCCAGCCAAGAACAGGGAGGTCTTGAGGTGAGTTCAGTCTTTATGTCCTGGAGGATATCTTCTCCCTTTGGCAAAAAATACTGCCTTCTATGGGCTCTATTGGCCACAAATCCACCCAGGAACTCCTCTTTCTTTTAAACTCCTCTAAAAGGCTCACTTCATTTGCACTTCAGAAAGCTTTCTGTACTTTTTGTCTTCTATCTCCGCCCCTTCGTTCAAGGACTGATTGCCTCACTGCATCCAGAAAACTGGTGCTAGGTGATCCCTGCGGAGGCATCAATAATTCTAATGGATGCTCTCATGAGTAAATGCAGGGAAAAATTCATGCACTTCCCGAGGTGAGGGCTTGGGTTTCTGCTGCTTTGTTACTGCGGTGGGCCTACTGGCTTTTGTACCTTGGCTGCCAGCTCTCCCATGGAAGTAAGCAGGGAGAAGTGGCCCACATAGGAACAACCACCCAGGATAAGGAATTCTGGAGCTAACCCAACTAGCCTCTATACAAAGGGACAAAGAGATAGCACTGCTCAAACCAGGATGGCTTCATCCTTTTTCTGGTGACTGGGACTTGGTTGAGATGACTTTTCCATGCTGAAGTTATGTGATTTCATGGTAATTATGTTCTTTTTTTCCCCTACTGGAATCAATGATCACACTCAACATATAAACTATTCTAAATTCAATAATATGTATAGGGAGAAGTGTTTTCTTTGTAGATACCCCACACAAAGTGAGAAGCTCAGCTCTTTGATCACAACTATACTATTTTTCCACCACAATGTGAAACACATAATGGACAGTGGTACCATTGCTGGGACAGCAGCAGCAAAAAACCTTGGATCTTATCAGAAAGGTACCACTTAGCAATGGTTCCTATATTGGTACTTGAACAAGTACTTAATCAGGCATTTTTCAGCAATGGACACACAAAGATGAAGTTATAATTTCTGCCATTAAGTACACAACTTGACTTTTGTAGGTAATTCCAAGATTGTTACAGTCTGTGTTAAGTGCAAGGACAGTGTGGGTGCACAGGTTGGAGGAATATGTGGAGGGACTCCTGGGGTGCTGACGATGGGGGAGGGGGTTGAGGATGAAGTGAAACTGGAACTGAGTCATACAGCTTGAAGGAAGAGAGACAAACACAGGGGCAGGGGCATAATATTCCATACAAAAGGACAGCATGGTCAAAAACATGGGGGAAGGAAATTCATGCTATTCCCAGGGAATTAGAGTATGATGGGATGCAGGCTTTAGTAAGGAGATAAGGGCATGGAGTTGGCATAACAGGGGTTGGAGGGTCTTGTGAGCCTTGTCAGCGAGTTTGAGCTTTATCCTGTGGGCAATGAGGCGCCATTATGGAGTTTTAAGCTGGAAAGGTATATATCATATTTGAATTCAATAAAGGTCAGTTTGGTGAACATGGAATTGAGGGGGGACACTGGAATGAGAGACTACTTAGGATGTTGTAGCTCAAGTGGTTGATAGTAAGAGCTTTAATAAAGGCTTGGGTGGTTAGTAGGCAGGAAGGTAGAGTTTAGAGAAATATTTGGGAGATAAAATTAGCATAAATAGGGATTGATTGGATATATATGTGTGAAAGCACAAAGGAAAGACCTGGATTTTAGGCAACCAGACTTCGTGTGATGAAAGTCACAGGCTTCTTAGGGTTCCTCGTGTCAGTTTGTTTGGCTCAATATTAGGACAGATAAGTCGTCAAATTCTTTCTTTTCTCCCTTTCCTTAGAGAGTTGATGGAAAATGAAAAGAAGGAAAACAATCCCTAACCTTCTATGAAAAGAGATGCATTTGAAAACATTTTTGGAGAATCGAATTAGTCTCCTTGATATGAAAGCATTAGAGACCAATGGCCCAAATCGGTTTTAACATTGGACATGACGAATTATTGGCAAGCAAAATATCTGTTAATGAATGAGGAATTTGAATGCCTAAATAGGTAAAACCCAAGGCAGTTAATTAGACTAAGTGCTGCTCAGGAAGGCTCTCCTTTGGAATATTGTCAGAAAGGATGATTAAGGATTTAGAAAAATTAATTTCACATCCAGGGAAAGGTGAAAGACACCCAATGATTCATTCAGTGACTGTTGAGGATGTTTTGGGATCTAAGCTGTAAAACAAAATGCTGTTCCTGTGTGGATTATTATTTCCCTAATGGTTCCCTGGTGGAAGCTGCTAGGCCCAGGGCTCACTTTTCCTTCCATGTGTTCCTGCGGGAGTAGGGAGGAGATTATGGAAAAATGATAAAATATCAGGAAAGATGTGTTTACTTTGGGGACTCCCTTTGGAGGGGAAGAGCCCTTTTCTCTTTAGTGGTACTTTATATCATAGTGTAATTTATATTCCTAATATTTGTTCATCTTTGTTTGAATTACCTGGCCATAGCAACAACAAAACTACCACAGCTGCCTTTGGCTAAATATTGGTGTTGATATAGGAATATGTGGAAGTATGTGGTTAATATAGCATGTAAATAATAGCAAATATGAGGTTTCAGGAGGTGTGTGGAACCTGATGGGCATGCAGGTCAGACATGGTCTGTTAGCCTCCCCTGAGATTCTCCCTACTTTCTCCATCTTACTCTGTCCCACAAGAGGCCTGCACAGACTGCATAAGAGCCCTCCCTTGTTCTCTGGCTTTCAGATAGTTTTTTCAAAGGGAAGTCCCAACTGGAGGTCAGAAGAGGGGAGGAAAGCGAGGTTGGGGCATTGTTAGCTCAGTTTCCTCAATGTGGGTCTTCTCAGTTTAGTTGCATTCTTGATCCAAAGGTTATAGTTCCTTTATAATAACCAACTTCACCCAACTCTCTCCTGAGTTCTGACAACCATTGTCTTTCTTTCTGTGTTCAGAACTAAAAGTTTTAACAGACTTTTTATCTGCAGGGCACTACACAATTTCTTGTGGTTTCTTGTGGTTTCCTCAAACAATGGTTCTTAAGTGTTAGCATAGATGATACCCACAGGACTTGTTGGGCCTTATTCTGAGAATTCATAATTCAGTATGTCTGAGTAAAACCTGAGCATTTGCACTAGGTACCATACTTGGAGATATGCCTATGTGAGAAATTCCTTCATTAAATCAATCTTGAATTACTTTAATTTGAAGGTTCCATCCAGTCCCTAGTGGGATCCTGACTGATAGAGCAGGCTCAGTGTACCTTCTTTCTTGACCTTGATAGTACCCCTTCAGGAACTAGCAGTTGACCCAAGAAGAAGGAGGTCCAGTAGAAGTGAGCATTAAAAGGAGTTAGTGGGAAATTATCTATATCTACTATGAAGAAGAGGTTGGGAAGAAATGGGGTGTCACCAAGAAGGGCTGGGGATAAGCTGTTCATAGCTGCCATGTGGCAGTGTGTCCACCTCTCATGGATGCCAGAGACTTGGGTCTCAGAAGATGAGTGGATCCAGTAAGACTTGTCCTGACATACATGCACATTTGAGGTTTGTTAGAACTTGTAAGAAGCTATATTCCGTAAGAGATATGAGTAGGAACATATCATTGGCCCTTGAAAGCCCAAGAAATGCTGTTCACATCTATTAGCTACTTCAGTAAATCAACTAAATTAATGGTGGTGGTGTAAGGCACCTGAGACTGAAGATAAATCACCCAGATAATTAAGGAATAATTATTTATTATTTATTTGTTAATTATTTATTTGGTCTTTTTGTAAAAGTATAGAAGGAAAAAGAGCCTTTATCGACTCTCTTATTTTTCCTTCATTTTTTCTCATCTCTCCTCTTTTTTCCCCTCTTTCTAAGAAACCCCAATACTGTCTAATAAGTGCAAAGAGTTAAAGAGTACAAATATCAATTTATTTTAAAATTATACAAAAAAGGATACAGTTTTTTACTTCAATTTTTGACTTAAGATCCCAGCATTCTTAGCTATACACTTTTTCAGCAAGGTAATTTGTTTATCCAGGGAATATGAGTAACGGTCTTCTGCTACTAAACCCAAATGTCCATATGGTCATTTTTGTTATATATTAACTTTACAAAGGTATTGTCTTAGGGAGTGAACTCACAGTTATAACTTCTAACTGTAAAAGTAGATATATCGTGTATTTATTCAAAGTTCTTATGTATTCAAAGTAATTTTTAAAACAAATGTAATTAGAAAATGATACTAATATGTCACCAGGACAGTAGGTCTCTGAGTTCAAAAAAATGGCAACAGCATGATGGTCTCAGTGTTCAGTTAAAATAACACGTTTCCTGTGGCTCTAAATGCCAATTAGTATGATGTAGAAATTGGTGACACAAATGAGGGGTGGAAATGTCAATATCATTATCTCTAGCTGATAATTAGACAGTAGAATATCCTAAATCTGTTAGGATAAACTCAGAATATCCTAAATCTGTTAAATAAACCTTCACATCCCCAGTTTGATTCAGCAACATATCTGTCAGTGAAAGACAGAATAGTACATGTATGATTTTATGTTCTGTTTGGATCCAATGGATTTTTTTTTTTTTGGTTAAGTATCCATTTCTACTAACCAAAAAACATCCTAATTTACTTTCAGGAAATAACCTCATCCTCATTGGGTACAATGTTATGGAAATGTTAAAGATGTGCATTGACCTTTTTAGCTAAGGAACAGTCACTTGACAAATAGCCAATTGGATGCTTTCACCTGGAAATTTGCATTTTCACAGGAATGCATTCATTCTGGGAGTATAATCTCAGTAGTTTCCACTTTTGTTCTTAACCCATTTCTAAGCATATTTCTGCATTTCACTGGTAAGCTTTCTTTTCCTACTAATATATTTTTTGTTCCTTTGTTCAAGCTACTGTTGGTTTCTGTTGCTTTGCAACCTAAGAACTTTAACCGACATAAACAGCATATGATAAAAATTACTTTGAACTTTCACAATTAACTCCCTTGAGTGAGATCAAATCTGGACCTCATGAAACTACTGAAGTAACACTGGTCATATGTCCATATATAGTTGTCACTCTGTAATACATGGTTATATAACGAAAACTTGCTGCTGTCAGTTGAGTTATGTGTCCCATCTGTGCAGCATATTTGGAAAGTTCCTGTAATGACTGGTCAGCAAGTACAACACATAGTGAGTGGCGATTGCGTGTATGTGTGTGTGACTCTGAAGACTAGAATTCTTTTGTCAATTTCCATATCTTATCCCATTATAAACCACTGATTAACAATAACAATAATGATGATGACAATTTTATAGAAAGCATGATATATCCTGTGGCAACTAGCCAAATATCTAGTACCATATGGCTTTTTATTTTGTTTTTTGTTTTTTTGTAGTGCTGAGCATGGCTTTTTAAATAGACAATTTTAGTAAATGGGTGGCTAAAAATTCAGCAATATATGGCAGCAAGTCTTTTTTAATGTGTTTATGGCCACATGTTGCACATATTGGTCTGTACTTATAGCCATTTATAAAAAGCATTTTTTTGTACCAGGGATTGAATCCAGGGGCATTCTACTTCTAAGCTACACCCCAGTTTTTTCTGTTATTTTCCCTTTTCTTTTCATACTTTTATTGGTACATTGTAATTATGCATCATAACGAGGTATAGAGTGATAGGAACATACATGCACGAAACACTTGGTGTGTTTCCCTCCAGATCCCAGCCCTCCTCCCTTCCCTGTATATGTCATTGAGATTGGGATTGATAATTTTATATACATACATAGAATTCTTTAAACTGTTACCTTCATTGTGTCTCTAAAACAGGGTCTCAGTAGGTTGCCGAGAGTCTTGCTAAGTTGCTGAGGCTGGTCTGGAACCTGAGATCTCTCTGTCTCAGCTTCCTGAGCACTGGGATTACAGGATCAGCCACCACATCTGGAAATGAAAACATTCTTGACACTTCCCTTTCTGCCTCTGGATTCCACACTTGCTCTGGAAAAGCCACTTCCCCCCAGAGCAGGCCCTTTGAGCTATCCTTGTCTTAGAGAGACTTTCAGATATTCTACATGATGTAAAATCAAGAATCAAGTTTAAATTGTCACCAAGTTGTCTTTCACATGTCCATGGTCAGCTGCATCTTACTGTCATCATTGTTACCCCCTTACCAATCCACTCTCAGTATATGGCATGTGTCTTACTGTGTGGTATGACTGGGAAGTAAAGATGGTGTCACCCTTATTGTGAACAGAGAAAATAACAGTACTAGCAAAAAATCTCTTCAAGATTAATTTTCTTTCTTCAGAGTAAAACTTCAGGCAGGGCAAAAAAATATCAGCAAAGGCAATAATGAGTACTGGCCTATTTATCTGGGGACATTACTAGTGCAGGAAAGAGGACAGTTGAAGAGTGAAGTCCTTAAGAAGGCAAGAGGGGATTGGACTGCTGGGATAGGCAAGCAGGTGGTAGGACTTCCTCATACATAGTATCAGGGAGAAAGGTGGAGAATGTGGGTCTAGATGCCTGCAGGTGAGAGGTAGAAGGTGGTCTTATCTGTTTGGGTTTTTTTCAGTGAAACATGAGGCAAGATTATGAACTGAAGCCGGGCGTGGTGGCGCATGCTTGTAATCCCAGTACTTTGGGAGGCGGAGACTGGAGGATCCGGGTTCGCGGCCAGCCTCAGCTCTCTCTCTCTTTCTCTCTCTCTCTCTCTCCCTGTCTCTCTCTCTCTCTCTACCTAGTGAGGCCCTCCGCAACTTCATGAGACCCGGTTTCAAAATAAAGTATAAAAAAATAGGGCCGGGGGTGTAGCGCGGAGGTAGAACGCCCCTGGGTTCAATCCCCGGTACCGAAAAAAAAAAGATTATGAACTGAGTCTGGTACAAGAAGGTACAAAGAACTGTGGACGAAAGTTATAAAATGGTGATTTTTAAAGTGAGAGAATCATATGCTATGGAAATACAACAGAAGTACCAGGCCATATTAGCTCATTTGAAATTGGTGGTCATAAATTCAAGGGAAGATCAGTCAGAAAAGTGTTTCGTGATTCCCCATCTATGTTCAGTTTCTTAAATAATGACTCAGACAAAGTAACATTTTAGGGTAAGCAGAGGTAAGTGTGTTTTCTCAAAGAAGCAAAATGAGAGTGGTTACTCAGATGGCATCAGGTGGAAGTAGAAAAGAGAGAAGTGATGGAAAAAAGTGGAATCAGTGTCTGAGAGATAATAATGAGGATAAGAGGTAATGAACAGAGAGGATGGAGTCTAGAATCTAGATTTCAGACATGATGCAGTTATTGGGAATGTCACAGTCAAGAACACAGCTATGAAAATGAAGGACGGAGGAAAATTAACCAACTAGTTGGTGTCTTGATAAGCTCAGAAATTCATTTATAGAAAATCTGAATTAGTAATAAAAGGCAAAATTCCCCTACATTTTAATTCTGTGTTGACCACCCAACTTTATGATTAGGTGCAGTACGTCAAAGCTATGCATCAATATATCCTTGATCATAATAACTTTTCAGATGGAAGATTCTGTGGCATTAAATTTGCATCCATGTTTACAAATAAATGTCCATTTCAGTCAGCGTCACTTCATTCCTTTTTGAATCTGTATACTCTGAGCTATGAAAAGTAGAAAGGCATGGTCTGAATGACTCTTCAATATTAAACTAAGAGTGTGGAGTTTCAATGCACAAGACTAGCATTCAATCCGAATACTATCTTGGACCCACATAGCATTACTTTTAGGCAGACTTCTCCACAAAGAGCAACTCTGTGGATAGAAGTATAGATTTTCTTTACTTCAACCCTACTCTTATCTATTGAGCACCTATTATATAGTGGGCACTCTCATGAATACTGGACATATACAAAAGGATAAACACAGTTCTTTATGTTTGTGATGTATGTGTATATGTGTATTCAATTCTTATATAAAATAAATAATTTTGAGGACCTAGTATATGGCAGACCAGAGATTAGGTGTTGATAGAAAAACATTAATTCTCTTGTCTCTAGAAAGGGTGACTTAGTAGGGAGAGACACCAATTACTTTAACATAATAATTGCTATAATTGAAGTTATTATTAAATAAATAAAGTCTATCTACAGTATGAGAATAGACAAACTACTTTTAGTTGCAATATCTACATTTTTCATACCTTCTTTCTTCTCCTCTATCTAAACTTTGATCTGTCACTCACATTTAGCTTTGATCAAGATAACCAAGACAAATGGGATAAATGACCATTTCATTAGCCCACAATACATACTCATTTGGACAAAAATATTGAAATAAAATCTTAATTTATGAAAGAACAATGCAAAGTAAAATAAATGGGGTTCATTCTTTTTCCATCCTAAATACTGCAAATGCTCTATAACAAATCTGTATTTCAGCATCCACACTTTTAAAATTATTATAACTGTTATATACTGATACTCTATGTTAGCAAATGTGTAGCAAAGTAAACCTCGATAGATGGATCATAAACATTAATAAAACCACTTTAAAAAAAGAGTAGTGGAGCCTTGTGGGAGGAGAATCTGAGCATCCCTGGAGAGTCAGGGAAGGCCCGTAGCAAGCCACCTTGTTTTCGACAGTCTTAGAAGAGTCAGTCCTTGAAAATAGTCAATCTAGTGTACCTGAAATATAGGTATATAGGTACTGTGGAACCCCCTCTGAAAGAACACTTTATTTTGTTTAAATGAAGACTAGAGAAATGTATAGCCTTCAAGTATCCTTGGAACTCAGTGTAGACAGATAAAAAATGGAAATACAGAATATGGTAGCATGGCCATTTATCCATGGAAGAAAAGCCAGCAATGAGGTCACACAACTCACCCCACCCAGGGACACTTTTCCAGTCCATCATCCCAAGGGCGGAGTCTTTAGGTTTTTCATTGGCCATCATGACAAATGTGGGGAATTTTCTTAGACTCACCTTTCAAGACTTCAAATATTTAATGAAAACCACTGTTGAGAATAAGATGATTTTTCCAATTAAACACACACACACACACACACACACACACACACACACACTATTTCCTCACATTTAGGATCCCCTTCTAATACATGTTAGACATAAATCTTTTGAAATGTTTTCCGAAATCTCATCATTCATCCTTAAAGGAAGATTAATTCAAAGATGAAAATGGATGGACACATGAATGAACAAAAGCAAGTGATGGAATACAGAAATCTATGCATTCAAGCATTAAAGTATGATAACCATGGGACATTGTGGTGGGTATTGTGAAGACATTTTAATACCAGAGCAAGAGCAAGGCTCACGAAAATGAGGGAAGGAAAAAATGTACTTTCTTATGCTTGGAAAAATCCTTATCTACAGATGATATGCTCAGATAAATTGTTAAAGGCACTGCCTGTGGCACTGTATTGTTCGCAGAAAAGGAATATTGTGTGATTTGAATTTTGAAGCATTAAAGAGCCCCCCCCCAGCAGGTGTGTGTTATGCAAAGGGCTCTTCCTTGCATAACTCAGGAAGATTGCTTGGAAGGCATGAAATTATGCTCAGACTTATTTCTAACCATTTTGTCTTCAGGAAGTACCATAAACCTGGATTGTGACAGCTTTATTTGTTATTTTTCTAAAAAGTCTTTTTAAAAAAATTGGTTAGTACTTGCTCTCTTAAGGAATAAGAACCTGAAGGACTTTACTTGAGATGAAGGGCTCACGCCCACTGCTCGAAGCCTCATGCTGGAGAGAACTCTGCAACCATAACACAGGAGAAGAGACAAAGAAACTGCTCCAAACTGATGCCCAGGGTCATAGCTGCTGCACGCGGCAGGCCTAAGGAGACAGCTTCTCAGAGAAAACTAAGCAAAGGCATTTATTATCTCTGTGGCTTGGTTAATGATATGCTCAGTATTATCATGATATAGTTACCCATAAAAGTTCACCCCTAAACCCTGATTCCATAAAACTAGTTTTG
Organism: Glis glis; assembly: GCA_004027185.1. Lineage (NCBI taxonomy): Eukaryota > Metazoa > Chordata > Mammalia > Rodentia > Gliridae > Glis > Glis glis. The sequence continues at coordinate 55,679 of PVJS01002532.1, forward strand.
TGGAAGGGAGGGAAGGAAGAGGGAGAGGAAAGGCACGACTTGTGTTGAGTAAAACAATAACAACAAAATTTCTCACCAAAATAAGTCTGAAAATAAAGATCCTCAAATTCAGAAAAGCAGCCATTACAGTCAATAATCAGAAGTTATAACTAATTCAGATGAAATTAATACTATCACATAGCCTGTAAAAAGGTAGAATAAGTGTTTTGAGGATGTTCAAAGGCCTAAATGAAGGTTTATGACATCATTTAAAAAGAACCAGAAGCCAGGCATGGTGGTGCATGCCTATAATCCCATACTTAGGAGGCTGAGATAGGAGGACCGTAGGTTCAAGACCAGCCTCAGCAACTTATCAAGACTTTCAGCAACCTAGTGAGACCCTGTTTTAAAACAAAAAATAAAAGAGCTGGGGGTATAGTTTGGAGGTAGAATGCCCCTGAGTTCAATCCCCAGTATCACAAAAATAAAATAAAAAGAACCAGAAAGTTTGAAACAAACAAGCTAGAAAAGAAGAAAAAACAATGTATATGAAAAATAGAGTTATTGAAATAAAAAATGCAGGGCATGGAGGGAATTTGTTTATAATATAGTTTCCAGATATAGGGAAGCAAACTATATAGAGAACAGGTAAGAGTTATGAAAGATAGATTGAGAGACTCTGTAGAAGTTATCTATTATTATATAAGAAGTCACTCCAAAACTTAGTGGCTTCCGGCATTTGTATGTCAGTTTCTATGGGTCAGGATTTTAGCTTGGTGGTGTAGGCTCCGGGTTGCCAGGAGTTTGTAGTCTAGATGTTAGTCGAGCATTCAGTCATCTTGTCAAGGGAGAAGGGCTGACTTCATGAAGGGTCTGGAACAGTTCCCAGTGTGGGAGAGAGGGGCAGGCAACTCAGGACTGGCAGGGTCGTTGGTTTATGTGACAGGAAAGAATTTCGGCATGAGCCAGTCAGAGGCATAGACAGAAATTTACGTTGGAAAACAAGAAATACACATTCGAAAGAGAAAGCAGGCCATCTTCAGGGTGAGAGACATCTTTTTGGGGGTTTATGGTTCTCCTTTTAGAGGAGACTTTTATGAGGGGCAGGCAAGAGGAGGTATGTGAGGATGACATCAGTCTGGTACTCACAAGATGATTCAGTGTTTTGGTCATCTGCAGGGTCTGGAGGGGGCCTTCACTATCTTCTCCATTGGTTTCTCTTTCATTGAGACACCACCTAGGTTTCTTCGAGACCTCAGTTCTTTACCCTGTGGTCTTCTCATATGCACTCATTTTTAAGAAAGTGAGGTTGTAAGCCAGCACAGAATTTCAAGATGTGATCTGACTTACATTTATAAAAAATCATTCTGAGTTCTGTGTTTTATGGGTCACAATGTGGCTTCAATACACATCACCTTCATGGGTGCAATGACGGAAGTAGAGAAATCAGGAGATCGGCAATAATCCAGACAAAAGTGGTGATAACATAAACCGGGAGAATTCTGAGATCGATGTAATGAAATGGGTGAGGTTTAGATTGATGCTATGATAGGACAAGACTGGGAGACCTTGGCTAGGGGTGAGGTTATTTTGCATGTGGGAGGGACATGAATAAGTGCGAGGCCTGTATGTGGCAGCCAGTCTCCAGTGTGGCTTCCAATAGCCCCACTTCCTGGTCTTCACACCCTGGTGCAGTCCCCTCTCACATACACTAGGGTTGGTCTGCGTGACCAATACAGTATGCCAGCACGACAGAGGTCCCTTCTGAGATTAGGTTATAAAATATATTACAGCTTGTGTCTTAGTTTCTCTCCCTCAGACCACTTGTTCTGTGGGAAGACAGCCATTGGGTATGAGAAGGCCACAGGTGGTGCATGCCTGTAATCCCAGTGTTTGGGAGGCTGAGACAAGAAAAAGAAAAGAAAGGTGGGGTGGGGCTGGTGCCCAGGAGTAGCAAATGCTGAGCCCCAAGCACAGGGAAAACTGTCACTTTGCGATAGTCAAAGCAAGAGGATCCCTTTGCAAGTCACCTGGGAACCCTGAGGCTTCAGTGCGACCCAGCTGGGTAAATTTCAGGTTTTCTACATAGGCCAGCTCATTTCCTTGTGAGCTACCTACTGGGCCTCTGCACTTCGGGACTGTGCCTGGGGTCAGAGAAGGCTGCAATCCCCTTGGTGTCTGGCTAAGGTGCTTGCTAAGTGTTGCCCTTGAGCTGCAGGGCTCTGCCTGGCTCCTGGGTCTCAGTGCTGCTCTCCAGGTACCAGCAGCACACGTGCCTCTCCACGCATTCACCTGGGTCGCAGGGACACCCTCACCTCTATATTATTTGATGCATCAACATTTACTTTAAAAATTTATACTTTATTGTTATCTAATATCTTTTGTTTCCTCATTTTTTCTTTTAAAATTCTATCTGATATTAATATCTAACTTCAGGTTTCCCTGGGTGCTTGCAGAGTGGGAAGCTGAGGAGTGTATTTTCCTTGTCTAATTCCATCCATTTTACTAATACTATTTATAAATGACTTTGCTGCACATACATTCTTTGGGGCAGATTTTTTCCCCCAGTCTGATAGTGCTTTCCCTTTAATAGATCAGTTTTTCTCATTTTCATTATGACAGATATGTGTGGTCTGGGCTGTCATTGAATATTGGAAAAATGAGACTTTCTGCACACTTTAGATTTAGAAAGTGTCAGAAGCACTTCTGTTTAATTCAAGCTTGTCATAAACAGCTGCAGCAGGGATCAGTAATTAGAAAACCTATCTAAACCACCAGAAGTTACAGCGAGTTTTTATAGTATGTGTCAAATAGGGCTTAATCCAAGGTAAGAAAGGAGAGAAGAGAGGAAAGTAAATTTTCAGTGAATTCTCTTGCATTTGTGATGATCAACTAAAGAATTATATATTAAATATTATATATTAGCTAAGTTTATAAAATTATCTCTCATTTTTCACAAACCTTAAAATCCAGAATAGCACATTTTCTCAACTTTATAGAGGTATGTTATGTACAATAAACCACATCTATTTAAAGTACACAGCTTGATAAACTTTGACATATGACTATATGCCTACTACCCTAACCACAATCAAATTAATTTATTTATTCATCATCCTAATGCTCTTTTGTAAACCTCATCTGTGTCCACCTGTCAGACATCTGCTGTCAATCACCCATCTGCTTTCTGGCACTGTAAGCTACTTTTCATTTCTTAGAATTTTAAATAAATGAAATAATAGGGAAATGCAAATAAAAACCATTATGAGATGTCACCTCACCTCCAGTAAAAATGGCTACTACAAAAAAGACTAAAGATAGTTAAGTGCCAGCAAGGCTATGGAGAAAAGAGAACTTTTGTAAAGTTGGAAGTGTAAATTAGCATAACTATTATGGAAAATGGTATGAAGATTTCTCAAAAAATTAAAAATAGAACCAATCCAGTAATCCCACTCCTGAGTATATATCCAAAGGAAATGAAATCAGCATGTCAGAGTGATACCTGCATGCCCATGTTCACTGCAGCACGACTCACAACAGCCAAGACATGGAAACAAGCTAAGTGTCTATCCACTGAGGAATGGAGAAGGAAAAGGTGGTGGCACACATACGCAATGAAGTACTATTCAGCCGTGAATTGGGATGGAATCCTGTCATTTGCAGCAACGTGGGTGGAACCGGAGATCATTATGTGAAGTGAAATAGGCCAGGCACAGAAAGTTAAGTTCCACATTGTCTTACTTATATGTGGAATCGAAAAATAATCTCACAGAAGTTGAGAAGAGAATGGTTACCAGAGGCTGAGGAGAGTGAGGGGTGGTGGTGGAGAAGGGTTGATCAATGGGTAGTAAGCTGCAGATATATGTGAACAAGAAATCCTGGTGTGCTCTTGAACAGTAGGGCGATTGTAGCTAACAGCGATGTGCTGTCCATTTCAAAAATCTAGAAGAACTTTGAATTTTCATTAAAAAGACATCATAAATGTTTGAGGCAATAAATATATTTAATATGATTTAAACATCACATAATGTATACATATATCAAAACATTACATGGTACCCCATTAATATGTAAAATATTTATGTTTTTATATATTGATTAAAAACAAAAACAAATCAAATCAGAAGATACTCGTGTCTGTCTTGTGTCACTTAGCACCATAATTATTTTGAGATTTACATTATTTCATGTACCAATCATTCATTCCTTCTGCAGAGGAATATTCTTCTCTGTGGCTATCCCACAGTTTGTTACCCATTCACCCGTTAGTGGCTTTATTTTCTATTCTGGCTATTATAAAGAGAGTTGCTATGACATTTGTGTCCAAGTCTTTGTATGGAATTTTGCCTATACTTCTTTTTTTAAATTTGTTTATTGGTGCATTGTAATCATACATCTTGATGGGTTTCAGGGTAGTAGAAGTAAACATGCACACATCAGTCAATTAGCCCTCCCCCAATTCCCACCCCCATTCCCTCCCCCTTCCCTCCTTCTTGTGCTCAGCATAGTAGTTGACTTCGATAAGTTTGTGTACATACATCCTGTGCATTAGGATGTTTCCCTCTATATTTCTAATCCTAGGTAAACATATAGGGGTAGAATGGCTGGTTGGGTGATATGGTAGGTATATATTTATTTTAAGAAACTGCAAGCCAGGCATGGTGGCGCACGCTTGTAATCCCAGTACTTTGGGAGGCGGAGACCGGAGGATCCGGGTTCGCGGCCAGCCTCAGCTCTCTCTCTCTCTCTCTCTCTCTCTCTCTCTCTCTCTCCCTCTCTCTCTCTCTCTACTTAGTGAGGCCCTCCGCAACTTCGTGAGACCCGGTTTCAAAATAAAGTATAAAAAATAGGGCCAGGGGTGTAGCGCGGAGGTAGAATACCCTTGCGTTCAATCCTTGGTACCGCAAAAAAAAAAAAAAAAACCTGCAAAACTATTTTCCAAAAAAGCAATACCATTTTACATTTCAGCAAATAATGTATGGGAGTTCCATACATACATGTCAGCACTTGGTATGATCAGTATATAAAATTTTCGTTATTCTAATGAGTGGTATCACACTGTGAATTTCATTTAAATTTCCCTAATATGTAATAAAGTTGATCCTTTTCTCATGGGCTTATCTGTTATTCATAATTTGTTATTATATATGAATATATTCTCTTGTTTGAGTACCATATTGACTTTTGTTTTAGGTAAAATAAGCAGAATTGAGAGGAGGGAGACTTGGTGCTGTGATGGACAACAGAAAAAGATCCCTTTGGTTTGTTAATTTTTATTTAAATAATAAAAATAAATACTTTAAAGTTCAACATACTGATTGAGGTACAAATATTAAATTGCAATAAGAATCTAGGAACTATTTAAATATTTATGAAAAGTTTTGTTTTAAAATGAAGAGCTATGAATATTGTAGAGTTAATTTCCTCCCTGTGGATTCTGAATATTCTTATGTTATGTCTCGTGTACTGAAGAACATTATTGTGCAATGCTTTGTGTAAAGTTATTGAGAAAATTTTATTGTCTTTATTTTTAGCAAAGAGTTCCCATAGTTTGAAGCAGTAAAATATAAAAATGAATCACAGTGCTCTTTGATGTATAAGATGCTTATACCTCAAAAAGAGATGTTAAAGTACTTTGGGCAGTTCAAATATTTACTGAGTGCCCTTTGTGTGTGTGGGGGGGGATTAAACTCAGGGATATTCTACCTCTGCGCTACATCCCAACCCTTTTTATTTTGAAAAAGGGTCTTGCTAAATTGCTGAGGCTGGCCTCTAATCTGCAATCCTCCTGTCTCCACCTCCCAAGTACTGGGATTACATGCATGTGCCCATGTGCCTTGCTGAGTGCCTTTAATTTTGTATAAAACACTGTCCACTTAAGTACTTCTTCAAGGAAGTATAAATTTTGCTGCCTTTCTCCAGACACAAAATAAAAATGTGAAATACATTATTTTTAATTTGTGAAAAGAGCCAAATTAGTGCTTAATATGAGGCATTAGAGAGGCAAGATGTGAGCTGAACCTTGAAGGAATAAGGTAGGGAAACAGGGGAGGGAAGTTAGGGACTTGATTATACCATCTTATGGACTACAGGGAGCATTAGGTGAGGGCCAGAGTGCAGATTTTGTTTTGTCATTGGTAGTGGGGCCATGGACAAGTCACTCAATGTTCTTAGGTTTCATCATCTTAAGCAGTGATAATAAAATGCCTTCTTCTCCCTAATCCCTGGAAATACTGAAGACAAAACAATTAAAAAGTAAAAAATACTAAATATATTAAAATGGTATAGGTTATCTATTGATAACTCATACCTGAAAAGTTGATAAGAAACAAGTCCTGAAAGAAAAATGATTAAAACTTAATGCACCAACATTTTTTTCTGGTTACAGCTCTTTGATCCTCTTTTTGCCAACCAAGATATTTAATGCTTCAAAAAACCCAACTTGGCTATTTATATCATAAAAATTATCCTTCAAAGGGATATTAAAAGGACTATTTAAAATACAATGAATATATTCTTCACACAAATGCACGATCAGTTCTCTGTTGAATGTTAGAGAAGGAGCTACTTCAGATGTCTGGGGTGTACTCTCTCTGTGTAGTAATTTCTTCTTTGGTGCTTTGTCCTGTGCTGCTGTTCACCTTGATTTCCTTGGATGCTCAGCTCCATCTCCTCAGCATTGTGGGCTCCACCTATGTTCCCCCTCCCTGCATCTGATAGCTTTTCATCACTGTGACCAAAATACCTGATAAGAACAACTCAGAGGTGGAAAGGTTTATCTGGCTCCTGGTTTCAGAGGTCAGTCCACACTCAGCAGGCTCCAAGGCAGAGGCATTATGGCAGCAGAATGAAGCAGAGGGAAGCTGCTCAGCTCACTGTAGCTGGGAAGCAGAGATAGCAAGAGAAAGGGACCAGGGACAGATAGAATCCCCAAGGCCTAGGAACCTACTTCCTCCAGCCATCCCCCATCTGCCTACAGTTACCACCCAGTAAATCCATTCAAATTATTAACCCACGAAATGGATTAACCCACTGATGAGATTAGAACCCTTATGATTCAATTATTTCACCTGTGAACATTGCTGCATGGTCAACACATGCGCTTTTCTTGGGGGACATTTCATATCCAAACCATAACACTGCATAATAGCCAGATCTTTTTAGGCAGCAAGCTGAGACAATTGTAGGGTTTATATCTTTGTTTCTCTTCGAGATTGCTATTCTTTATTGGGTAGTGTCCAGTAGCATAAAAAGTATTATCTCTTCCCCTCTTTTGTCCTTTAATTTTTATCACATGAAGCAATAAACCCCATCTTTGTTATTTCAACTTGGACAGAAGTAGTCTCCACTAATCCTTTTACATTTTTTTTCTCTGTCCACATTTTGGATGGCTACATTTCATAATTAAGTAGGCTTTGTAAGGGTGACTCATTGCCATTTTTTGGGATTCTAGAATATTCTAGAGTTATTATTCTGTTGCTTTTTTATTTAAGCAATAAGAATTGGTTTATTTTACCTTAGGTTTTTTATATTCTTTGGAATTTTGGGATAGTTTTTGGATTTTTTGGATATTCTTTCATTTTAATGTTGAAGTCTAATAGCTTTCTTTACCCAGAAATGTCTATAATATTCCCCCTCTAAAAGCAGATGTAGTATGTCCTTTCAATTAGCAGATTTGAGTCTTCCTTTATTTCAGAAAATTTTCTGCTAGTACATTTATGTTTTTGAGAGGTACCTGTGAATTGTTTAAAAATTAAGTTATAGTTGACAAATACAAATATATATTTATGATGTACAATGTGATATTTTGATATATGTACATATTGAGAAATGATTAAATCAAGCTAATTAACTACTAGTTACCTTGTATACTTATCTTATTTTGTTGTTGTGGGAACACCTAAGATCTACTCTCAGCATTTTTCAAATATACAAGATGTTATCATTAACGCTACTCACCATGCCATACAATAAATCTCCGGAACATATTAATCCTGTCTAACTGAAACCTTATACCCTTTGACCAACATCTCCCCATTGTTCCACCCAGACCCACAACCCTGGAGACTATTGTTCTACTCTCTGGTTTTGTGAATTCTGATGTTTTTATATTTCATATGTAAGTTAGATCATGCAATATTTATCTTTATGTGCTTGAATTATTACACTTAACATAATGCCCTCTGGGTTTATCCTTGTTGTCACAAAAGACAGGATGTTCTTCTTTTATAAGGCTGAATATTCTATTACATATCATATATATCCATATTTTTTGCTGAATTACTTTATTAGTTCTAATAGGCTTTTTAAAAATCTTTAGAAGCTGGGCATGGTGGCACAAGCTTGTAAACCCAGTAGTTGGGAGGTGGAGACCGGAGGATCCGGGTTCGCGGCCAACCTCAGCTACTTAGTGAGGCCCTCCGCAACTTCGTGAGACCCGGTTTCAAAATAAAGGATAAAAACATAGGGCCGGGGGTGTAGCTCAGAGGTAGAACGCCCCTGGGTTCAATCCCCGGTACCGCAAAAAAAAAAAAAATCTTTAGGATTTTCTACATAAGACCAAGTTAGCTGAAACAGACTATTTACTTTGTTTTGTCTTATTCCTCTAGATAAGAGCTCTAGTGATATATTGAATGGAAATGGTGAGGGTGGGCATCTTTGTCTTGTTCAAGATCTTAGAAGAAAAGCTTTTAGTTATTCACCATAAAGCATGATATTAACAGTGAACTTTTCATTTATTGCCTTTATTCTATTGAGATGAGTTCTTCCTATATGTAATTTGTTGAAAGTTTTTTTTTAATCATGAAAGGTGTTCAATTTTGTCTAATGGTTTTTTATCATCTATTGAGATTGTTTTTGTGATTATTATCTTTTGTTCTGATAATGTGGCATATCACATTGATTTATTTCTGCATGCTTAACCATCCTTGCAGCCAGGTATAAATCCCAGTTGGGCATGGTATATGGTTCTTTTAATGTGCTGTTGGATTCAATTAGTATGTTGTTGAGGATTTTGCATTCATGTTCCTCAGGGGTATCTGCCTATTCTCATGGTAACTTTGGCTTGGGTATCAGGATAATTCTGGCCTTATAAAAAGACTTACTAATTTTACTTCTTCTATTTTTGTAAGAGTGTAAGGAGTATTGGTATTAATACTTTAAATGTGCAGTAGAATTCACCTGTGAAGCTATTTGATCCTGGGATTTTTCTTCTTTTAGCAGGAGATTTTTGATTACCAGTTCAATCTTCTTATTTTTTTCTGTTAAGCTTTTTCTGTTTCTTCTTGATTTATTCTCAGTAGGTTGTATGTTTTATAAGTGTATGCATTTCTTCCAGGTTGTCCAATTTGTTGGTGTCTAATTGCTCATAATATTCCTTCAAGATTTTTTATTTTATTTTTATGGCATGAATTGTCTTTCCTTCCATTTCTGATTTTATTAATTTGAATCTTATCACTTTTTTAGTCTACCTAAGAGCTTATTGATTTTATCTAACTTTTCAGAAAAGTTAACTCTTAGGTTCATTGATTGTTTTCCAGTGTTTTGCTATTCTCTGTTTTATTTCTGCTCTCACCTTTACTATTTCCTACATTTTGGCTACCTTTGGGCTTAGCTTTTTTTTCCCCTTAGTTCCTTGAGATGGATGTAATGTTAAATTGTCAAAGGTCTTTCTTCTTTTTTAATTTAGGCATTTTTTTGCTATAAAATTCCCTCTATATTATATTTTCTGCATCGCGTAAGTTTTAATATGTTGTGTTTTTCACTTCATTTGTCTTGAGAAATTTTCTAAATTCTATTTTTATCTCTCCTCCAACCCATGTCAAAGCGTATTACTTAGTTTCTATGCTTTAAAGTGTTTCAGTTTCCATTTCTACAGACTTCTAGCTTTGGTCCATGTATGCATTCTTCATTTTCTGTCCCACTTGTTCCATTCTTGTCCTCTTGAACACCTGTTAGACATTAAGCCGAGTTTTGTATGTTCTGAATTTATTCTTTTCACTTAATTCTATTAAACTCTGATATTTTAAATTTTATTACATTCCACTTTTCAATGCTTTTCACCATGTGCTGGACCTAATCATGTCTCTTCTCCTTTCTAAGTACTTTTATCTGGTAATTATTTTTCCCTTTAGTTTCTTAATTGTATTAATAGCATCTTAAATTAAATTCACTTTGTCTTATCATTTCTTGTTTGAAATCTCTTATTTCAGAGAGATGATATTTTGTTTAATTCATTGAAAGGTGATAATTCAATTTTTTGTGTTTTCTTGTATAATACTGTTAACATTTGCTTATTTTTATTTACTTAATTTTCTTATACTATATATGCACTGTTTCTTTTACTTTTTTCAGAGATTGCTGATTTTGAAACAGGTGCCACTTTTTCAGCACCTGGTACTTGTAGAGGAACAATGTAAGGGAAAGGCTAGGAAGAAGGTGGTATAGGAAGCAGCTCTGATTATTGCCTTTACTGGTCATGGGTCTTCACAGTTACATCTCTGCTCTAGGTTACCTGAATATGTGCCTGGCTAATAGTGACACCATGCACCCCACTGGCCCTTAAAATGATCATTTAGTGCTGTCTCCTCCATGCACTGCAGAGCTTATTGGTGCTTCCTACTGCTTTTTTTTATCCCGCCCTACCAACAGCATACATTTAAAAAGATGAAGTCTGAGGGAATCCTCTTTAATCCATGTTTCTCAACCTTATGGTTGACTGTCCTTCAGTCCAGTCTCCTAGACGCTTCTCTTTGAAGCAGTGGATTATAGGTTCATTACATCAATTTTACCACACATTGTGGGTGGATTCTGGATATCACCATAGTTATCCAGAGACATCTTTCTGTTCTCAACTCTTTCACGAATTGGGGCCAAATTGTACTATATTTGAACACTGTTCATAGGGTTTGACTTGGAGTAGTAGTTGTTTGCTATTTTATCAGAGATGGAGAAGTCTTTTTATTTATTTGCTTGTGTATTTACTTTTCACTCTTTTACTAGCTTTGGTTTTAGAAAGAAGATTCTAAAATAACAAAAATACTGACTAAAACAAACCCTTTATTGTCCCACCTGAGTTTACTCTAAAATGTTAAAACCATCCTAGTACTTGGGAGGCTGAGATAGGAGGATTGCAGGTTTGTGGCTAGCCTCAGCAAATTAGTGAGGCCCTGTTTCAAAATAAAAAATAAAATAGGCCGGGCGTGGTGGCGCACGCTTGTAATCCCAGTACTTTGGAAGGCGGAGACCGGAGGATCCGGGTTCGCGGCCAGCCTCAGCTCTCTCTCTCTCTCTCTCTCCCTGTCTTTCTCTCTCTCTCTCTACTTAGTGAGGCCCTCCGCAACTTCATGAGACCTGGTTTCAAAATAAAGTATAAAAAATAGGGCCGGGGGTGTAGCGCGGAGGTAGAACACCCCTGCATTCAATCCCCGGTACCACACAAAATAAATAAATAAATAAAATAAAATAGGCCTGGGGTGTAGCTCAGAGGTAGAATGTCCCTGGGTTCAACCTTCAGTATGAAAAAAAATAAAATAAAATGTTAAGCCATCAGCCATTCTTTCTTCATACCTGGGTCAGTGTTTGGCTGAGGAGAGATGGGAGTTTGAAGAGATGGGGGAAGGACTTTGCTGTAAAGAAATTTGTGAGAATCGTTGCTTTGCAGAGTGTACCCCAAATCCACCTGTCAGGAACTTTTTCAACATAAATTCCAATTATGCTTTCCAAATACTCTGCTTTAGCACACAGATTTATCAAACTGCTTCACTCTAAGGCAATCAAAAGAAATGACTGAAAATTCTCAGAATGGATAAATTCACAAAGTTACAATAAAAAAATTAGACTGAAAATTCCCAGAATGGTTAACTTCACAAAGATTTAGCTTCCAGGAACAACAACAACAACTCTTCCTCCTCCTCCTCCTCCTCCTCCTCCTCCTCCTCCTATTGCTCCTCCTCCTCCTCCTCTGGTTTGAGGAGGAGGAAGTTTGAGGTTTGAGGTTTGATTGCAGGTTTGAGGCTGGCCTCAAACCTGCAATCCTTCTGTCTCAGCCTCCCAAGTACTGGGATTACAGTCATGCACCACCAAGCCTGGCTCAGGAACTCTTTCTGAATACAGGCATAGACCAGTTTCTATTACCCACTTGGTAGGGGCCATTTCTGGCGCTCATTCTTTGAGTCCTCACCACCTGGTTTGGGCCTCTGGCAGGCTGCATGAGCACCAGGATTATACAAGCAAGTTTTTATAGATAGTAAGAAGAGACAGGTTCAAAAAGGTTAAATGCCATGTTCAAAGACATTAATTCAGAGAGTTAAAGCTAAGACTTAAGTCCATCTCTTTAGACTTCAAGTTTTTTTTTTTTTTTTTTTGCGGTACCAGGGATTGAACGCAGGGGTGTTCTACCTCCGCGCTACACCCCCGGCCCTATTTTTTTATACTTTATTTTGAAACCAGGTCTCATGAAGTTGCAGAGGGCCTCACTAAATAGAGAGAAAGAGAGACAGGGAGAGAGAGAGAGATAGAGATAGCTGAGGCTGGCCGCGAACCCGGATCCTCTGGTCTCCGCCTCCCAAAGTACTGGGATTACAAGTGTGCATCACCACGCCCGGCCAAGTTTTTTTTTTTATTTAAAAAAATATCATCTCCGTACTTGGGAGGCTGAGACAGGAGGATTGTAGGTTCATGGCCAGCCTCAGCTACTTATTGAGACCTCCACAACTTAGTGAGACCCTGTTTCAAAATAAAGAATAAAAAAATAGGGCTGGGGGTATAACTTGGAGATAGAACGCTCCTGGGTTCAATCCCTGGTACCGCAAAAAAAAAAATATCATCTCCTATAATGGTCACAGGAAGATAATGTTATTTCTGCAGGAACTGGATCAGAGACTTTAAGTTGGTTGCCTCAGGTCATATAGATGATAATGTAGAGCTGAGGTAGGAGGCAGGTTTTCTGACCTAAAGCCAGGGAACTTTGCAGAGCAAAAGGCTGCAGTCTGACTGTGTCGATGGACCAATGCCTTTCCCCCTCTCAGCCCAACACCTCCAGTCACACTTCCTTGAGTGTTACTATATTTTAGAGCCGTGTAGATGCTCTATGCACCCCTTTGATAATTGCTGGAATTACTCAAACTGGAACAGTTAGGTTTTCCCCTATTATGTCCCCAGGCTCTGGAACGTTGTGCCCACAGCTCGTGAATATTTAAAACTTTTCAATCCTTTCTGCTCCGTATCAAGGCAGTTTCAGGCTTTGAAGGAAGCCAGTGGGGGGAATGCCATGCTTATTTATAAGCCTTTTATTGATACTGCTCTAAAAAGTCACCAAAGGAATGGAGATTTGGAAAGTTCTCACTGTAACTGAGCTCCAGAAGTTAATACTCTTGTGTTGTAAAGGTTGCAGTGCTGAATTTAATTTCTGATCTTGTTTCAATTATCACCTCACTTTGAAAAAGGCTGGACTACTTTACTTCTTGAGATGGCAGAATTTCTATGAATTATCTAAAGTACTACACTGTGTCTGGTTGGTAGGAAATTTATTTTTTTTAATTCTCTCAAAACGACCTTTGAAAGGTGTTCTGCTGTATTTGGAGAAATTAGTAAGAAATCTGAACACTACATGAGAGTCCGCTGGTTTGAGGTTGGAATATGGGGCAGGCCTCATACTGCAGGGTTAAGCAAAATCTTAAATCAAATTTTAACATATTTAGTTAAGTAAAACTTGAATCATTCCTATTAGAATCATCTTTGTTAATTATTTCACACTCAAATAAATTTCAACCTTAAAGGAAATTGAATTAAGAAACTTTTTTTAAATTATAGTTATTACCTGCCATTTGAAAAGAATACCTTTTTTATAAAAAGAGCATGAGCCAGGTGTAGTTTTGCATCACAGTACTTGAGAGGCTGAGACAGGAGGATCGTAGGTTCGAGGCCAGCCCCCGCAACTTAGCAAGGATCTCAGCAACCTAATGAGACCCTATTTCAAAATAAAAAAATAAGATGGGGCTGGTGGTGTACCTCAGAGGTAAAATGCTGCTAGGTTCAATCCCCAGTCCTGCAAAAATACATACATACAAAGGACTGGGAGTCTAGCTCAGTTGCCCTTGGGTTCAATCCCCAGTAACACACACACACACACACACACACACACACCATGAATAAGAATAGGAACTAGCAAGTTTAAGATAACAGTTAAGTTATATTCCCCATTAGGAACACCTAATGGGGAATATAATTTGCTTTAATGTGCTCTTTCTATTCTTGTCTAAACAAGACTGGCTGGTTTCCCTAGTTTCCATGATGGACTGCCCTGGTGTGAAAACCAATAACACCAAGACTCACATCAGGGTTTCTGTTTTGTAAACACATCATTGCCTTTCATAAGGAAATAGATATTTCCCTGGCCTTTCTAATATTTTAAACTTTGTAGTTATATTTAGTCTAGTAATGTCTTTAAAAGCTGTAGTATTTCTTGAAAACTGATTACACATTAATAATTAGGTGTCTGTGAATGATATTTGACTGCCAAAATGCCCAAAATTATCTCTGGCTTTTTTCATTTTAGTTTTCATAATGAATAGCCCATGGAATTGCAATAGTCTATTCCTTTTGGGAAAACAATCCCAGGTAGTTCCTTCTTCAGAAATTGTTTGGCTTTGGAACAAGAGACACTGTTATCTTGGCCATACAATATTTATTAGAGGATCTATGCCCTGGTCAAATTGAATATCTATAAGAGTGATTCTCAGTCTGAAGTCTGCAGATGAATTTCAGGGAAATATAGATATATTTCTTTGAAAAAGCCCATGATTATATTGAAATTTTAAAGGCAATATTTCTTAAAACATGACCATTGTACCAATCAGAATCCCTGTAAGTCCTTAGAGTACTTAGGAGGCTCTTGGAAGTTTTAGAAAATATCATGAAACAACTTTATGCAAGTATGTTACCCATTTTAAGTATAAGATAATGCCAGAGAAATATATTCTCTTTTAATCACTATGTTTTTAAAGATTGTCAATGATTCAGGACTATATTTGCCAGTCTACTTTAATATTCAATAAGCAGGGTGAAGTTAAAATGGTTCAGCTATTTTTACATCATTTGTATGCTATTGTTATACCTGGTGAATTTAAGTTTTTATTGTTTTTATATCAATTATATAAAAATTCACAAAAGATGGATTTACATATCAAAATGACAGTTGTTGGGCCCTCCACCCGGTGCCCCGAGAGGGCCTGGTGGACTAGCAGAAGCCTGCTCTAGAGTACCAGGCCTCTTCCACGTGGCAGTGACTCAGCATAACAATGGCAAAGATGGCACCGGCGGACCCCTCAGAGGGAGGTCCCGCGGTTAGCCCCACCTAACCTAAGGAGGGCTATGATAGGCAGTTACCTCCTCCCGTGCTCGCGGACAACAGGTGCCTTCACCTATGATAGGTCACAGGGGGGCGGAAACAGCTTTAACTCTTGCCCCATTGGGCCCCACCCTATCACTCTGGAATTTCCTTTATGGCCTTTACTTTAAAAGTGCACTGTCTTCCTATATAAACGAGATCTTGCTTGACTTGTCTCGCGGCTCCCTGGTCTTTGGGCGAGCCGCCCCTGTCCAGTTCGTGCCACTCTCGGGCAGGACCCTGAGAGACGGTAATATAAAGATTACAACTACAAATAATATTTTAAATATATGTAGCAGAAACCCCTCCATTGCCAATATGGAATATATGAGCTTAGATAAGAGATTATAAAGTACAATAACTATCACAATAAAAAATTAGGAGTACAGTAGGAATGATCTGAAATAAAAAATTACCTTAATGTATCTCACTCTGGACCTGTTTTGTTAAACTTAAAAAAAATGGCATGAGTCCTTTGAGGTTTTCATGTCATTTTCAAACAAACAACAGTGACTTCTACAGTAAAATAAAATTTTTCCAAAATTAGCCTGCTTTCCAGTATGAAATGGTGCTTTCCAGTATGAAATTAGTGTACTTTAATTTTAAAGGCAGGAAAGAAACCAAAACAAAGCAATGGGTCATTTTAAAATTTATATTCCATGCATCTAAAAAATGATATGTGTTATGGTACACATGGCTGAAAAACTTGTAAAAACCACCTGAGAACTTGAAGTGATTTCCCATACTTGCAGAGATTACCAAAGAATTGCCCCATATTTGAAAAGTAAACTAAAAAAATGCATAACCCTCCTTGGAAAGTGAAGAATAGATTTGCTTTTATTTATCTATTCATTAATCTAATGGGGCTAGAAAAAAGTCATCCCTGATAATTCAACCATCCAAACATGTTCACAGAAGGCAGAAATATATGAGTTTCAGTTTAATAACACATGACACTTTCTCTATCTTGGCCAAATAAGAAGCCTTCCCAGAGCAATTTTACATTAAGTATTGCTTAGTTTAGTGTACTTGTATATTGTTCCATGTGAAACCTTTTGTTGAAAACAGACAAAATGTATGAAACAAACACTTTCAAGATACTGGGCATGAGGCAATTAAAGATGTTGATCCTTAGAAATAGGAGAGACATGATTTGAGCCCCGTGATTGCCCATCTTGTTGCCTGGAAAGCATCTAGGCTGAGTAGAGGAGACTGACCTGGAAGTTTGGAGGAGGCAGCTGGAATCTGCAGGGAAGAGGAAGAGAAAGAAGAGAGCAGCACAGAGAGAAAACTCTGGAAATCAGCCAAGACTGTGCCTCAATATTCAAGTTGATTACTAATCAGTACATGTATATGAGGGAACTCTCTAAAGTGCATGTGGGAGACCCCAAAGGAGCAGAGGGAACAGTGTACAAAGCCCACACATCACTGGGAGGAGTATTGATTGCCACCAGTTAGGGTGAAAAACCTAGCAACTTATGGGTCACAAGTAGTGGGCAAACATTAACCCTAGGTTAAATGTTCTGTTCCTACCTAAGAAAACATAAAAGTTAGACTCCAAAAAATCAAAAAGTTTACAAATAAAATTATATCTCAGAACAAATCTCAAAACATTTATAGAAATATAAAACTATTCAGTACCCAAGAAGGTATAATAAAATAGAGTACCTGGGATTTATGTAAAATTACCAAGTATTCAAAGAAGCAGGAAAATAGAACCCATTTTGAGAAGAAAGTTAACCAATGAAAATGGACTAAGAATCACATAGATAGTAAGCTTAGTAAAAAGGATATTAAAAGATTAACTATGACTGTATTCCATATGCTTGAAAAGCTGGGGAAAAGATGGAGCAAATAAAACTTTAAGAGATGAAAATGACAATTACTGAGATCAAAAACACACTGGGAGGGATTAACAGATTAGACATTACAGCACAAAAGATTAGTGATCTTAAAGACATAGCAAGAGAAACCATTCACAATAATATATATAAAGAAATACTTAAAAGTAAAAGAGCATCAGTGAGTTATGAGAAAAAAATCAAAGAACTAAATGTACAAATAATTAGAGTCCTCTAAGTAGAGGATAAAAAGGGAAACTAAGAAAAACATTTTAAGACGAAATAGTTGAAAATTTCCAAATTTGGTAAAAAGTACAAACACTCAAATCTGAAAGTTCAATGAACCCCAAGTACAAGAAACACATCAAAAGCACATCATTGTCAAATTGCTTAAAACCAATGATAAAAAGAAAATCTCAGAATCACTCACAGAAAATAAGTGCATCATGTTCAGAACAACAAAGATACAGATGACAGTGTTCCTCATGGGAAACAGTTAAAGCAAAAAGCAAAAAAAAAAAAAAAAAAAAAAAAAAAAAAAAAAAAAAAAAAAAAAAAAAAAAAAAAAAAAAAAAAAAAAACCAAACCAGGAAAAACAAAACAAACAAAACCCCAAACCAGCATCTTTACAGTCCTGAAAGAAAAAATTGAAATTCGTGCCCATCAAAATACCTTTCTATTAAGTTACTTTTTTTCAGACATATAAAAGTTATAGTACTTTTTCACACAGATATCTGTACTGTAAAACTTACTAGGAGAATTCCTTCAAGCAGAGGTAAATTATATCAGATGGAAACTTGGATCTGCACAAAGAAAGGAAGAAGAAGATCAACAAAGTGAGAGTTACTTGGGTAAGTATAGGGACTTTTCTTTCTTATTTAATATTTTTTCTAAAAGAGAATTCACCCTTGAAATATAAAATAACAACGCATTGGGATTTATAATATATGTGTAAGTAAAATACACGAAATCAATAGGACAAAGGCTGGGAGGAGAGAATTGAAACTTTTGTAAAGAACTTCTTATACATGAAATGATAAAGTATCACATTAAGTTGTGATAAATTAAAGATGTATATTACAGACCCTAAGGCAATAACTAGCATAACATAAATGTGTAGGCATTAAGCCAAACAAGAAATAAAAATGAACTAATAAAAATGATTACTAATCCCAAGTGAAGCAGAAAAAGAGAAGAAAGTGATAAAAGAACAGATAGAATACATAGAACACAACTGTCAAGATGTTCTGTTTAAACTCAAAGATAACCAAAAAAATCACATTAAATATAAATGCTTTAAACACCCCCATGAAAAGATAGAGATGGTTAGATCAGATAAGCAGGACTTAATTATATGCTGCCTTAAAGCTAATAAAAAGAAAGCTGGAGTGGCTTTTTTTGTTTTTCTTGTAGTACTGGGGTTTGAACCCAGGGACATTCTACCTCTGAGCTAGACCCCCAGCCCTATTTTATTTTTTATTTTGAAACAGGGTGTTACTAGGTTGCTGAGGGCCTCACTAAGTTGCTGAGGCTGACCTTGAACCTGAGATCTTCCTGTCTCAGCCTCCAAAGTACTGGGATTACAGCTATGTACCACCAGGCCCAGCTCTGGATTGGTTGTTTTAATTTCAGACAAATTAAATTTCAGAATAAAGAATGTAACCAGAGATAAAGAGAATCATTTTATAATGTTGCTAAGGGTCAATTTACCAAGAAGGTACAAGATTGGTAAATATTTATGTACCTAATAACATAGCTCTACAATATATAAAATAAAAGCTTACAACTGAAAGAAATTTACACACAATTATAGTTTAATATTTTAACATCTTATCTCAGTAATGAATAAGAAAAAATAGGCAAAAATTAATAAGAATATAAATACTTTTGAACATTATCGATCAATTTAGCCTATGTCATTTATAAAATGCTCTACCAAACACAGGCATTTGTGTGTGTGTGTGTGTGTGTGTGTGTGTGTGTGTGTGTGTATCTGTGTGTGTGTGTGTGAAATGAGATAGGTGACATAATTGTAGATTTCACAGATTTTTTTTTTCGGTACTGGGAATTGAACCCAAGGGCATTCTACCTCTGAAATCCACCCCAGCCCTATTTTTTATTCTTTATTTTGAAACAGGGTCTCAGTAAGTTGTGGAGGGCCTAAGTACCTGAGACTGGCCACGAACCGGGATCCTCCGGTCTCAGCCTCCCAAGTACTGCGATTACAAGCGTGCACCACCACGCCCGGCGATTCTACAGATTTTAAAAGATAAGTAAACACTATTTTAAAACCTTATTCTAACAACTTAAACGAAATGGACAAATTCCTTGAAATTGCAAGCTTTCAAAGCTCACAAAATAAAAAAAAAACCAGATAAATAGTATAGCTGTATGTCTTTTGAATAAATTTTGGTTACAATCTTTATTTAACAACATTTCCATAGACACACCCCTTCAGTTCTGACTTGCAATAAGCTTGGCAGTTTTCAAAATCATCTTCTCAATAAGAAGAGGCTGTACAAACAGAAAATCAACAAGTCTTATTGGACCTATCAAAGAAGTACAGTTTCAGGACAAATTGCCACCCCCAAATATGGAGTGACAGGCACATCCAGAGAGTTACAGAAGCCGAAATCTGCTTACTCAGAACAGAAGCTGCCGGAGCCATAAACTCTGGTAGAAACAGTTACCTGGTGAACTTGATGATGTACTGGAGCTGAGCGTGAGCTTTCATGAATGTATTCCTGGGGCCATAGTCTTGGAATGCTCCTTACACTTAGTCATAAGGCAATGTAAATTAAAAACATGGTGAGGTGCCACCGTACACTCACTAGAACAGCTGAAATTAAGAAGACTGTTCATATCAAGTGCTGACCACTCTTAGACACTAAGAATGCAAAATTTTACAATCACTTTGGCAGTTTAGAAATGTAAAAATTTAAATATGTATCTTTTCTATTATCTCAGGATTTTGTCCTTAGGTATTTTCTCAAGAAAATTGAAAGTGTATACCCATACAATGGCTTATTTTATAAGAATGATTATAGCAGCTTTGTTTGTTAGGCCCAACTGGAAACAACTTTAAGTGTCTACAAGCTGGGAAATTGATAAACTGTAGTACATTCTTACAATGTTATACTACTCAGCAATATATATAGAGAAATCAACTGTTGATAAGAATAATAATAAGAAAAGAATAATAGCATGGATGGATGTAAAATATATATTTCAATGAGAGAGGCAAATCAACATAATCTATACAAGGATCTAGGAAATGCAAACTAATCTGTGGTGGCAGAAAGTAAATCAGTGGTTGCTTGGGGATTTGAGGGTTGAGTGTGGGTTAAGAGAAAGGGATTAGCCAGGCCTGGTGGTGCATGACTAATCCTGGTACTTTGGAGACTGAGACAGGAGGATTGCAGGTTTGAGGCCATCCTCAGCAATTTAGCAAGGCCCTCAACAACTTAGTGAGACTCTGTTTCAAAATAAAAAATGAAATAGGCCTGGAACACCCCTAGGTTCAATCCCCAGTATCACAAAAAATTAAATAAATAAAAAAGAGAAAGAAAGGGATTAGAAAGTGGTATAAGAAACTCTTTTGGATGATGACTATGTTAATTATTTTGGTTATAATTCATGGGTGCCTATATATGTCAAATTTATAAAATTGTATGCTTTAATTGTGAATTTTTTAGATCAATTATACCTTAATAAAGCTGTTCAAAAATTATTGGCTGGGGTGTTGAAACCTTAGTGCCTTTGCAAAAGAAAAACAGAATTTTCCAGAGAAGACACACTTTACAATCCAGAACACTAGGACTATCCAAGAAAAAAAAAATACCCCTAGAAGAATAGCTCAAAATAGTATAAACCACCCCATGAAAAACAGTAAATATTTTTAAGACATTTTTTTCTGGTGTATAAGAATGTTAAAAACATCACAACATGATAAAACTGCCATTTATAACAATACATAAATCTTCTTTGTCCAGTTGGATGTAAAAGGAATTTTAGATATGGTAAGATGCACTGATTAAAACTGGCCTGTCTTTGATTAGTTTGATTTGGACCTGGAAGCTAAAAGCAATCATTAAGACTACATACTATTCCTTTTCGAACTATTCTATTCCTTTTTGAACTCAGACTAGAGATAAACCTAACAGAATGCATGTTACAATGTAAATAATATATGTGAGGTCCTACTCTATGGAGATTTGAGTTTCAACGGAGAAATATTTTCTTTTTCCCAAAAAGATTGCCAGAAATACTTTAAGCACAGCAAAGCAGCCTGCAGACCTCTGATGCTCTCTGCAGATCAGATTGTTTTGGAAAGAAGTCAAGTGCTGTCTTCACACAGAAGTCAGAAGTCAGCATTTCATACACATATTCACACAGTCACCTCCTGGCCTTTTCATCAGGAAGAATTGCTTAGAGAAAAGCTGGCTCTAGAGAAGAAGATCAGACAGAGTTGAATCAGTGCACAGAGACAACTCTGGATAAAACAGTTTTGTCAGAAGGCTCTTATTTCATATGAAATATAAAGAGAGTAAAATAAGCAAAACTTGTGTTTATCAAAGACATGGGAAAATGTCATAGATTAGTACAAATTTATGACCCATCTCTGGAAAGGGGATGGAGGGAGCTCACTTTCATTGGTCACTTGTGACTTATCTCATACTTTATATCTCCTGTTGCATTTAATGTAGAGATTCCCTGTTTTTCATGTGATGATGTTGGCTTAGCTGCCCCAATGAAATGTTATTTTCACAAAGCATCAACAACATGCTGATCACCGCCAATGGTTGTAATTTGCTTCCTCATCTCTTTTGCTAGACTGTTAGACCTTTTAGGGTCAGGACTATGGCTTGTGCACTGTGGTGTTCCAGAGTTCTCAAGACTGTCTGACACATAGTATTAACTTAGTAAATGTATGTTGAATGATTAGACAAACAGGAAAGCAGTTGTGCTGCCCTGACTAGTTATGGTATATTATTAACCTGCAGAATGATCTAATCAGTGAGTCCTTTCCCAGCAAGTGCATGTGGGTCTTCTGTTAGAGAAAGTTAGATTCTCTATTAAGTAGACTTAATCACAACAGCAGTTTATGAGATGGAAACAAATATCCCTTTTTTTTAAACAATGAAATCAAAGTGTAGAAAGGCAAAGAAGTTTTCCTGAGGTAACTCAATGATGAGTAAGTAATTGAACTGGGATTCAATCCCCAGTTCTGACTGAAGAGCCTTCCTACACTCTTCTATACGAAATCCCCAGGAAGGTTTCCATTTTATTCCCTGGCATCTCGAGATAGCAACTCATAGAGCCTCACAAGAAACTGTTTTTCAAATTATGGGACTTTGAAGGAGTAGGCAGTATTGTTTCATCACTGGGCAGCAAAAAACTCTACCAAGATCTTCAGGGACTTTGTTGTCCTCAGGGAACATAATTCCTCTCTCAGCTATTTAGTTAACACCTGCCTTTGATCCAGACACAGATTCTTTCTGGTAGTCTCTGCAGAATTCTCATTTGCTGACAGAGGCTACTTCAGAAATTACACTTTTGAATTCAGATATTATTTTTAAAACAGCATTGCCTTTTTCATCCTTTCCAGCTCTTGACTCCCAAAATACCACTGGCACCCATCTCCACTCTGAAGGTTAGGCCACCTAAGCCCAGCATGTCAGAATTGAATGCTCTGTAGGCACAGCTGACTCTGTGCACCAGCACTGCTTAGGCTATCTCCAGTCCACCACTGCCATCTCAGGACTATGAGAACCTGCACAATCATCCTCCAAATTTTAACTAGTTCAGCATCTTCCCTTTATTTCCAGTTTCATAAAAGTTACCTTCCTATACGTGCCGCCTGTTTCAGTCAGCAATCTCACTGCTATGACCCAAAATACCTGGTAACCACAACTTAGAGGAAGGAAGATTTATTTGTTCACAGTTCTGGAGATTTTACAGGATTCAGTCCAGGTCATATCTGCAGAGTTCAGGGCATGGCAGCAGGAAAGAGAGAGAGAGGAGAGAGGAGAGAGAGGAGAGGAAGAAAGGAAGAAGAAGGAGGAGGAGGAGAAGGAGATGGAGAAAAGAGAAGAGAGGGGAAGAGGAAAGAGAGAGAGAAGAAGAAGAAGAAAAGAGAAGAGAGAAAGAGAGAGAGAGAGAAAGAAAAGAGGAGAGGAGAGGAGAGGAGAGGAAAGGGTGCAGAGGAGAGGAGAGAGTGCAGAGGGACTCTGTTCTCACATCATGGAGGCCAGAAGCAGAGGGAGATCAAGGGGAGGAGGGATATATATATATATATATAGTCCCAAAGGCCATACCCCCAGGAACCCCTCCTCAGTAAGCAAGCCCCACCTCCAACATGGCTGCCTTGTCTATGACATGAGGTCTAGGGACATTCTAAGTCCAAACCATGACACCACCTCAGTGACACCTTTGCGGCCCCTTCTTGCCTTTCCAGTTCTGCAGTCTTGCTTAATAGTTCATTACATAAAATTCTCTCAGCTGAAATAACCACTGTGGATTATGTCTCCTGATTAAATACTGACAGAGGAAATTGGCAGAACATGGTCTTTTTCAACTGAAATTCAAGAGTAGAGCTTTTTTTGTCTGGATCTTAAATGTCCCCCAAAGGCTTACCTGTTAAAGACTTGGTCCCCAGCTGATAGTGCCACTGGGAGTTGGTGGGACCTTTAAGAGGTGGGGCATAGGGGAAGGAGGTTAGGTCACTGGGGGTGTGGCCATGAAGGAGGTATTAGAACCCTGGACCTCTCTCTTTTTTGCTTCCTGGCTGCCATGACTTGAGTAGTTTTTTTCCACTACAGCTTCCCAACATGATGTCAGCCTCACCACAGCCCAAATCAGTGAGGCCAGGTGACCAGGGTCTGAAACCTCTGAAACCATGAGCTAAATTAGATCATTCCTCTTTTAAGTTATCTCCAGTATTTTGTTACAGTGACAGAAAGCTGACTAATACAAGAGACATCATAGATACATAGAGTCTTAAAGCAATGGAACTCTAGCTCTAAGTTCTATTTTTCAAATGACCTGGAAAGATGGGCTGATAGGTATAAGAGATCATTCAGGTTCAGTAAATGGAGAAAGGCCAGGTAGTTCAAACATGTTCTACTGAGATCTGGCCCTAGAGAAGGGGGAATTGTGAAAAGAGTATCTTCTATGTAATCATGATTTGGGAAAATTAAATAATCCTAAAGAACTTCCAATTCACCAAAGGAAAATAGCATTCCATATCTATATCTATCTATATCTATATCTATATCTATATCTATATCTTTATCTGTATCTATGTGTGTGTTTGTGTGTGTGCATATATATATGGAAATATTAATTCTACTATGCTAATTCTATTTTTTTAAAAACTGATAATATATGTAAGAGCAGAGTTTAACTTACCATTCCATGGAAGATTTGGTAAATCAGAATATTTCAGTTTTGAAAGAAATCTCATTTAAAAATATGTAGTTTTGAGGACAGTGATTATTCCAGGACAGTTAAATATAAACTTATTCTTTACCCTATAATGTTTGTTTTATGTTAGACTCAGCATTATATTTGGTCTCCTTCTTAATTTAGCACTTTCCTTGGGCTTGATAGTTATCTGTGTGCATCTGTCTTCCTGATTAGAACCCAAGCTCCTATGAGCAGAGGTAATTTCTTTATTATCTTTATAGTCCTGGGGCCTCACATTATGCTTGATAAGCCGGGCGTGGTGGCGCACGCTTGTAATCCCAGTACTTTGGGAGGCGGAGACCGGAGGATCCGGGTTCGCGGCCAGCCTCAGTTCTTGCTCTCTCTCTCCCTGTCTCTCTCTCTCTCTCTCTCTCTCTCTCTCTATTTAGTGAGGCCCTCCGCAACTTCATGAGACCCGGTTTCAAAATAAAGCATAAAAAAAAAAATAGGGCCGGGGGTGTAGCGCGGAGGTAGAACGCCCCAGCTTTCCATCCCCGGTACTGCAAAAAAAAAAAAAAAAAAAACATTATGCTTGATAAATAGTAGGTGATTAATCATTATGTTTTAAAAGTAAATCAAGAGGAATTTCCCCCTCAAGAGTAGAGTTCTTTGTAGGCTAAATGGTCAATATTAAAACATAGTGGGCAGTCATTTAAAAATTTAGATGATTTCTTTATGGTGAATAAATTTTCTTCATGATACTAAATAACAATAGTAATTGATAATAGTGGATAGTTCCACATAGAACTTGATATTTTGCTGAAATTTGGAAAATGAATCTAAATTCACAGTTTTGTTTTTGTTTTGTTTCTCTACTTTTATAAATTTCCTATATTTAGGGCATAGATTTTGCCTGATTTTTTATATGCCAAAGTATATAATAATGTTATAAACATCTTTTTATGTCAATTAATAAATATATTGCATTCTATTCTGTGTGTGTGTGTGTGTGTGTGTGTGTGTGTGTGTGTGTTACTAGGGGTTGAACAGGGGTGATCTACTTCTGAGCTACACCTCCAGCCTTATTTTTTATTTTGAAGTAGGGTCTTGCTAAGTTGCTGAGGCTGACGTTGAATCCATAATCCTCCTGTCTCAGCCTCCCTCCCAAGTGCTGAGATTATAGGCACCCGCCACTGTGACTCATCTGCTTCCTATTCTTGATGATGCTGATGATGACAATGATAATAACAAGTGGCCAAAGCACTGGAATGTTAATATCATTCCTGTATTTCTTTGAGCACCATTAGGGTAAACATGGGTATCTCCTGTCTATGGAGTTCAGTAGAATGGATTTTTTAAATGAACTTTGTGAAGATATTGTCTATACTAAGGTTGTTTTGATAAAATAAGAAATCTCAGTGGAGCTGAGGACAGAGGAAATAAGGATGCTTAGATTCCCCTCCTGGGGAATCAGATCAGGTCTATAGAAAAGTGAAAAAGTGCTAGCAGCTGTTCATGATTTTATAATTTCCTATTCATGTACAGAAGACCAAACTAAACCAAACCAGCCATTCCTTCATACTTTAAGAAGCACCATTGTTGAGACAGTAGTTAATCATCGCAAAGCAGGAGTTCAAATAGTTAAAAATAAGTGCTGAGGCAAAAATGCGCCAACGCTCAGAGGAAAACATCCTATTAATTGGACCTGGCTTTTGGAAGTTTTTTTTTTTTGTATTTGTATCTAAAATGGAGTGGAGTAATCCATTGTATGGCAAACTATAAAGTCAAAATGCTGTAAGAATAGTCTAAAAAGTTACTATTCTATAATGCAAAGGAATTGTATTTCTGTTTTTGTTTTGGCCCTTTATATTCAGATGTTCTTTACATTTTTAGTAGAATTCTGAAATCAAATGAAGAAAATGATACAAGAACAGAAAAATGAGTAATGCATTATTCATTATGCTTTATAAAAATACAAATATATAAAACTTTCCATCAGTGTTTTGTTAAGGGGTTTCCACACTTCAATATTATGTTGATTGCTTATGCCTACATATACAATGTATTTATTTGCAGAATATCTTTTCATACACAGACAGGGGAACTTTTACTACATATGATTGACTCAAGTAAATATAAATATGTATTATTTGATGGTCTACTAGGAACATTAGTATGATATTTTATTCCCTTAACATTATTATCTGTATATTTGAAAACATCAATTACATAATTTATTATATTAGAAGGCATTTCAAAGTAGCTTAGCCACAGGTACTAAATACTTTTTGTATGTGTGTGTGGTGCTGGGGATTGAACCCAGGGGCATCTACCTCTGAGCTACACTGTCGCAATCCTGGAACTCCGACCAGCGGAGTTCAGGAAAGAAGACACACAGACGTCCATTTTTTCTCTTGGTGCAGCTTCCAGCTTCTTCTTTATTCTCCCTTGGCACCCACGCTTATATCCAGCAAGAACAGCCCCTCCCTCAACGTCCCATCAGCCATCATCCAATCACATCTCTCTCATGCCATGCACATTCAAGCTAAACTTCTCCTCATTGGCTCTTAAGCAGCAGGCACGCTCTGCTACGCAATGGACGTGCGCCTCTCAACTGCGCATGCGCTAGGCTGGTAAACAAGCGCAGGTCACAGGACCTGGCAGCCAGCCACGGCGCCATCTTGACTGGCTCGACCGAGCCCAGCTTCCTACATCTCCCCCTTTTTGTTTTATTAGAACGATATGAGGCTTGCGACCGTGCCTGTCTTAGGTTGCCATCAATCATCCATCATCCTTACCCATCATCAGCTCAGCAACATCATGGTTGCCTGCCTGTCTTAGGTTGGTATGAGGATGTGATGATCTTACCCGTCTTTGACTACCGGTCCATCACACTAAGCCACACGGCGGGAGAACTACCAGCCTCTAGCGCTGCCATTGCTTGCATCAACATACGCTGCTGAGCAGAGGTTTGCCTTTTCATTCGCAACATGCATCCAACCATCAATCCACAAGCCAACAAAGCCAGCAACAAAAGGAATCCCCAAAAGCCATTCCCCCCCAGTCTTTGAGAAGACCAACAGCTCCTCTGATGATGTCCATCCATAGTTGTGCCGAAGCAATCTTGACTATGGATGCGCGAGGCTCACTCATGGTCCGCTCGAATTCACGACTCTAACTTCCAAGCAACATGATCCCCAGCTGTCGAGACAAATTACCTGCTCGGGAAAAATTCTCATACTGGAAAGAGGTTAAGGTACAACAATCGAGGATAAATGGATGCACTAAGCTTGAGAAGGGTCATCCTCTCCCTTAGTTGGGGGGCCTTGTTCATCTTCCTTTCTTGCCTTCGCCGGCCTTGTCAGGCGCTCTGGCACCCAGATAGGCTGTTCCTGATCCTGG